>JBBPRB010000418.1:0-16567 GCA_038092815.1 Hortiboletus rubellus | reverse complement strand
AGCAACACCTACCACACTATCAAGTCACAAAAGCCAAAATGCCCCTAACAAGTTTAAAGAGCACTACTCTAAAGTCAGATGATTCTTATGGCAATATGAGCAATTGCTCACCCAATACAATATTATCACTGACAAGGAGAAATGCAAAGGAATTTCCAACTACTGTAGCAGTCAAGTTAAATAACTGATCAAATTGCTTGATGAATATGAGAATAATGATTGAAATGGATTGAGGACAAAGATCCTTTATTTCTATGATATCAAGCAAGTAGATGCTTGGTACAGAAAGAGTGATCTTAGAAAGCTTACTTAGAAATATGCCAAGAAGAATCTGGACAAGATGATACAATGGAAGAAGGTCTATGAGCACAAGTTTGTAGTAGTTGCACAATGGCTAAAGGCTACAAAGGTGATTCAAGATGAAAAATACCACACCTACTTTTGGAAAGGAATTCTTAAGTATATGTCAAAGAAGGTGCAAATACATCTGCTCACCAATAACACTGGCATAAATATCAGTAAGCTCTCCCAGATTAGCAAAGTCAGTTGAGTCATAAACTAGCTATTACATCAATACAAGTTCAATGAGAATGGAACTGACTCTGACATGGAGAGCTCCTATAAAAAGAGTAGTACCAACTCCAACTCTATTTTTGCTACTGATTATCACATGTCACTTAGATATAAAGAATAGCTTTTCTTAAACTAATTCTATGATGCGCTAAGAAGTTGGCAATCAGCTTTCTGCTCGACTCGACCGTTTCTCAAGGTATGTATCAATAAACTATTAGGTCTCTCTACTAGCTAAGGATCTATTCCTTTTAGTTGCCCACTCTGGAGTATTGATTAGGGCATAGGAATCAACGGTTTTCAAAGTGTGTGAAGATACAATCAGTTGCAATGGAATTCTAATTGATTTGCTTGTTATTGGTACAGTTACAGACATACAAGTGAATTCTGGGGAGTCTTGCATCAATCAATGTTCCCCTTCTAAAAATCCCAGGAAAAGCTAACCCTAGCTACAGTCTGTGCTTTGTCATCATCTTCTAGCTCAATGAGAGCTGGGGTTTCTCTTTGATAACTTGTTGTACTCATTTGACAGCAGGTTTCTTTGGTTTGGAAGGGAAAGAGAGGCAGGTGGAGCAAGGTGGCCACCTTTGCCACAATGGAAGCAAAGTCCCTTCTCTTGGCAGTGTCACTGTTCTTTAGGGGTGAGTTTGGGAACTTTGATGGAGTTTACGTCCATGGCATAAGGCTCACAAGTGGTTTTGGAGGGAGTAGAATTTGATTATATGTAAGTGGAAGATTTGAAATGTCGGTGGGCAATCTCTTCAGCATGTTCCCACTAGATTTGGAAATGTACAGCTTTCTTATACCATTTGTTGATGGTATCAGAAGGGGTCTCCATCTGGTAGATTCATCATATAAGAGGAGAAGAAATGGTGATGGACTAGTAGCCCATGAGGACTGTGTGATCAGTGATTCCAGACAGAGCAACGTTGTTTTGAAAATTTAAATTGAACTCAGTGAGGGAGGGGGAGTAGACAACTCATCTGTTCTTTTTCTGGGAGGTTATTCACTTAGTGGATAATCAGGCAATAGCATTATTCTTTTGATTATGGTGTTTAGAGGAAGTCTTGAATGTGATGCAAAATTCTACCCATATTCTGAAGTTGATGACTGCGCTGTTAATGGCATACTGCCTAAAGGTGGAGGCCCAAGTGAGGGTGGATCCCCTGGTTATATATGAGAGGACAAAGGTGATCCTTTTTGGATTTGAGTCATAGACAAGTTCATTGATATGGAGGTAGAATTGGATAGAATGGAGCCATTGGATGGTGGTGTTATAAGATCTGTCATAGTATTCAGAGGTGCTGATATAAAATTTGGTAGATCTGACTGCCATGGCAGGTGAAGGGATCCAGGAGGTGAAAAAGGGTTAGGTGGAGGTCAAGAAAAAACTGGTTGTCTAGGCTTGGTAGGCAGTGAGGGAGGGGTGGGAGAACGAAATAAGACTAGGGCAGTAGAGGTTTGATGGGCAAGGTCAAGGTCTCCTTGTTCTTCTTTTAGGGAGAAGAATGGAAGGTCAGTGGTTTCAGGATTCATAGGGGTTTTCTCCTCAGGGGTGGAACCATTAGAATTTACTTCCTGGTTGGATTTGTATTTGAACCGAGTGGAGGTTGAGGGGGGTCATCAAGAAATGGTGGTGAGCTACAGTAATTGTAGTTGTAAGATCAAAGTTAGACCTTTTGTTACAGTTGGTCTGGGTAGGGCCAATTGTAGCCTTAGTCTTTTGTAGGTTCAAGGGTTTAGCCTGTTTTTAAACTAGTTGAAGGTTCAAAAAGTAAAGTGTCTACTCAGAAGTAGGATGAGGACTTAAAGAGCATTTCAAAGAGGTGAAGGTAGATGTATTCCTAAGAAGGTCTAACTTAGGGATACATGATAACAATATCAGATTTATATACAACCGAGAGACAAGGATGACTAAGTGAAGAGAAAGTCATGGAATGTTATGGAATGTTCAAGAAGCAGAACCATGAGATAAAAAAGTGGAAGAAGTGAGATAAGCCTGGAATGTTATAGAACAAGGAAGAACATGAGAGAATTTTGTGGAATGTGGAAGAATATTCAAGTAGAAAAAGGAATTTAGTAAGAGAGAAGAAGAAATTGTAATAGTCACAGCAGCCGGCACGAGTGGATCTCTTGATGTATTGTTCTGCACATTTCTTGCAATTTCAGTCATGCAATGCAGATATATTAAAGAACCATTTGGGCTGAATAATACTGCATGGAATGATACCACATTTCTGCATTGGCAAAAAAGAACACATGTCAGCTTGAATGATGAGTAGTAGCAAAAGGTAAATTTTACCCAGGTCAAACGACCATGCAGCACAGATCTTGCATGGTGTAATTGCTGATACTACATTCACCATCGGAAAAGAAGATTATGATCAGGAATCTATACCAACAGGATTTGGCCATTAAAGGGAAAGAATTGAACAGAGACTCAACATTTACCCCTCCATGCTCCAGCTTTCCTTCATGATTGCTTGTGCTTGTTGGATCGCAAGAGTAAAGTTAGTATCATGGCTCATACCAAAGTGAAGAAGAGTATTTAATAGTTGATTTGGTGTGCTCACAAAGTCATTTATAACTAGAGTTGTGACGGTATCATCAAACAAGACTACATTGTATATGCCCTATTGCATAGCATTCAAGTCCACAATTGCTACCACATTTTCTGTTCAAAAACTATACAGTGACAAAAGCACAGCATCATATTAATTGTTTGAGGTGGAAAGTGGCTGTCTGGCATCATTTCTCATCAAACTGGGGCTATTCATAGGATAATAGTAAGTAAGTCACTCCTGAAGCCTAACAGAACCTACTGGTCAGCTACAAAGATCCTATCAAAATCAAACCAGGTCAATTTCATGGGCTACACACACACATGTGAACAAACTCACACATGGAAAGCTTGTTGCATCACGAATGGATTCCTACATGTGAACTGATGCCCATCATTCAAGATGTAATACACTCCTATAGGTGTGGTATTGGGGTTCAACAGCGCATGGAAAAGGGGCAAGACACAGTAAGAAGGTATAGCTGGACCACCCCCAGCAACTGTGTGTTTGGGACCCATTGATCATGTCCATGAGACCACCTCCCAGTTGCAAAATGACTTTGGAGACTCACATACCTCCACACATGATATCACTGTTAATATATGTTAATTCTTAATTATCATAAAAATACCAGAAACGTAGCATTTTTCAACATTAATTTGCTCTTCTCTTGAATATGGGTCTTTGAAACCTATCAAGAGGGACCCAGGAGGATGTTTAGCCAACATGATCCACTCAAATCCTGCTCACCACTCTATTTCCAAAATAAACTGCTTGTAAGCACATTCTTTGCTCAATCAGGATTAGGTTATATTCTCCTTGTCAGATACAGTAGTTCCTTGTTGCCAGTACATCCTGCTTCATCATCCATGCAACCATAATCAATGTAAATATGTTGCCCCATCACTAATCAAACAAGATTACATATCATTGGTATACACTCATTATTGGTGAAGAACTTGCACCCATCAATTTCTAGTAGTATATCATCTGACCTGTCCATGCTCTAGTGAGTACATAACATGGACCCATGATGTATTTCATGCTCTTCCTGTGGGTGGCCATTGAGCAAGTTGTTAGTGCTCCAGAATTGTGAGCCAATTTTGCAACTCACCAAGAGGTAACGTACAAAAGTAACCACATTTTTCACATTTGAAGGACTGTAAGAGCAAGAATCAAGCATAAAATACTCAACAGCCATACTTCACTTTACAAAAGTGAATGACTTTCTTGACCAAACTGTGGTTATGGGGTCCCATGTGCTTCATAGCACTAGGTAGGATTGGTTTAATACATTTTAGATATTTTACAACTGTCATTTCAGGAGATTATTAGATCAATTAGAAAAGCATACAAGAACTCCAATAAACCCTGAGAATACTGCAGGAGATATTAGCATCAGAAATGACAATCAAGACTGGAAAACATACCTTGATATACTGGAATGTTTCATATTTGCTAGTAAATGTCACCTCAATGGAATATGATACCATTTCAATTTTACAAATCCCTGAAGCTGTACAAATGGTGGTACACAAGTGTTTTTGTCTGTAGTCTACCAATGAGGAACAAATACAACTGCCATGACAAGATTATACACACCTGCAAGGATGGATTATGCTCAAATTGAGACCATGAGTGTGATCTTGATTTGCACACAGGTGTTTGTACAATTGGCACTGGACAGAACAGCAGCAGGTATCACACTGATGGAGGGCATGATTGACTCACTTCAAACGGGCATGTGCATGTGCATGATGGTGATATTACCAAAGAGATGGAAGTCACCTTGGGATTTGGCACATCACAGGACATGAATATACCTTTCTGTCAACCAGTTGTACATCAAAGAGATCACATGGCTAGAAAGAATATTACTTCAGAATTAACATTCAAGTGGTAGGATAGAGACTTACCCTGCCACAAGCATGAATAGGGGCCACACAAAGATGCTTGTCATTTATGTGATCAAACACCTTCTTTTTCCTTAGAGTCACATCAATACCTCAAACAAATGCACATACTTCTGCACATACATCCAGACATTTATGTCTTTTAGAGAATTTGTGTGATTTCCCATACAAATGTTGGTTCAGGACACATTTATAAAGAAGTGTCAGCTGCCAGGTGCTTAGCCAAGGCAATGTACACATACATGTGCTTTCCTGCATGGCCTGCACTATCACAGTATAATTAGTATCTGATGTATAACATCACAATCCATCCATCACTCACCTCATCATACATGGTCAATGTTCCTCCTGCTCAAGCTCCAAATAGAAATCACACTCATGCATGTACAGGTGATTAGACTGACAGTCATGCATACCCTCCTACACCTGACTCTGTATGTACAGCAGCTGACATCCTGTACATGTCATCCCACACAATCAGAGGTTACCCCTCAAGTCCATGATCAAATTCTTAAAGTCATATTTCAACTCATTAATGTGTGTGGCTCACACCACTGCCACTTGTGGCCTGGAACTATGACAAGTTCTGGTCCAACCACTTGCTTATGTGGGAGATCTACAGGTTCACAATTGTCTCCAAATGTTGGATCAAGCTTGTGATCCATTCAGCTTTGGTGATGCATTGCCAGGAAGCATGGCCCTTCCAGGCTATCCAAAGGATCATGAGCATTGGAACACAGACTGATCACTGCTGCCACCACCAATAAAAAGCTGATGCTGAGTATCTGGCAGATCTGCAGGCATGTCTGTATCCAAATTCTATACAACAAGGTTAGAGTTGTAGCCAGCATGAAAATGTCACAAGTAAGATCATCTTTAGTGGTTCTCACTCTGGTTTGATTTCTGCATATCCAAAGGCAAGCACATTAGAAAGAAGCATTGAAATCAGCTGTGTATGGTGAGACACCATAGTTTCTAAACAAAGAGCTTGTTACATAGTCCAATCAAGGGAAAGGTGTATAATTTTACAGGACATAGCATCAAAATCATTCATCTTGAACAGAAGTGAGCAAGACCTGTAATGCTCCTCCAATGTAAGAAACAACCCTCACCTTCAACTTAGCTGTTAAAATCTTCATCATGTGTAAAAACTCCCCTACTGATCAATGGGTGACTATTTGTTTATCCAACTGTTGCTTCAACGTGGGGAATAGTTTATAGAATCCCTTTGACTCAATGACCAGCCTGTGTGGATAGTCTTGTAAGCCACTTGAATCCATCCAAGCCTGCCTGGTCCTTATCATGGGATGATATTCAGCTTTCTGGCATGAAGATGAGAAATGAAATTCGCCTCCTGTTCACCTTACATGATCTGTTGGAACTCAAGGGAAAATCTGGCAACCAAACAGCATTCATAATAAATGGTGCTATATGAAAGCATGGCAGTAACTCACTCTTTGGCAATTTTAGCCTTGTCTAAGTCAATGACATCCTAAGTTGGTGAGAACGCACACTTCAGCATCAGCCTATCAATGTAGTTGATGTAGTGTCAATCGCAGCAAATATATCTTGATGATGATGACTGATATTGATTGAAATAATAATGAATTCACCTTGAGATCCAATATTGTAAAACTTAACTGAAATGACTGAAAGAGCCTTGTGATATCCCAACTGAGTGTGAAAATTGTTGTGAAACAGCACCTGAAACACACAACATCCTAGGTCAACATCATTCCTCCTAGTTTATACCACTGCATCCTATCTATCAAGCTAAAGATAGCAGCATTGAACAAAATGAGCAACATGTCCTCTTGAGTGGAGCTTTCAATATTGTGTACACCTACCCAGAAAAAAGTAACATATGTCAAACTGAGGCAGAGTGAGCTACAAAAGCGGCTGTATGGGACTGACCTTTGAAATTGAGTGCAACAATCAAAGCATCCTTGATTAGCGTAACTGACATCCATACTTTCTCTATCATCCACATCACAGATCTAGAAAATGATATATCAATGAGATGATTCAATACAAAACTCCTCCTGACCAACTGCTCCCCTATTAAGAACACCACCTTGATGGGCTACACTTAGCATCTTGCCAGTGAGCAGGCAAACCCTCACACTATTGAGAGCAATGACTCTACACACCTTGGATGCCATATACGACTGAAACAATTCATACCACTCAAATGAGAAATTATCCACAATATGGTTTATGTTTGCGCTCAATAGTGATCTCTCCAGATCAGGCAAGTAAATCCCATCCTTGAGTGACACAAATCAATTGTCCCTTGCCAACACAAGGTGGACAGGAATCAAGCAGAGGAATTCCATGTCTTGAACAGACCAATACAATCCTTGGCAATTCAAAATTCATTGAGTTTGTTGTGAATATTTTGAAAGTCCTCGCTTAGTTGCTGCATGACCTTGTTATTTGCTTTTAGATAGGCCTCAAGATCTTGAAGAGGAGTTTTGAAGCTATGAACCAACATGCATGGATCTTGATTCTTGAAGCAAACCATTACACATCTGGATTATCCACTGGTTTCTCTCCCTTATCACCATAATAAGTAAATACTCCTTGATCAAAAAATCTATCACATTTTGGTATGGGTATACAGACAATGGATATCAAGCACCATACTCATGGTCCAATACAATCACATAACTTCATCTAAAGCTGCCTCAAATAGTGACCTTTGGAGCACAGGTCACTCTGTTTGCAATTTCACCAACACATTCACACACGCATTTCAGACATATGTCAGATGGTGCTAGAATTCTGTTTCTAGTGCCTGCATTCATCCAGAAATTGTTTCTCAAGCCTGGAGCAAACCAAGATTGTCAATGCCTTACAAATCAGCACTGTGTTCAAGTAGAGGCAGCTGAATGCCTTGAAGTAGGTGAGTAGTTAGCTTTTGCTTACTAGTGATAGCCTACTAACCTCAATTAGTCAACCAGGAATTGTGAGAATTCATCTCAACTGAAACCAGTGGATCACCCAATGGCAAAGCTGAATCAGAGACCATCAAATCTCCCAAATGTTTTGCTGAGGAAGTAGTTGTGTTCCCATTATCCTATGATCAGGAAAAATCAGTTACTGGTAGTACAATGACGAAGACCACTGCAGAGGACTACTACTTTAGTTCTAGTTGTCTCACAGAAGGTAAGGATTGGGTGTTTGAATTCTTGCAAGACCACCTGCAGGTATTCATCTTTGTTTTTTACATCTTGATTCAAGCTCAAGCATACTTTGTAGGTGTTGTCAAGTGAGAACACTAAGACAATAAACTGCACTACTGTTGCACTGAGTTCATTTGCCAACATGAGTGAAGCAGTTGACAATAACAGTGATAATGCCTGCATGTTCACAGTTAGGTCTGGCTCAAAGCACAGTTATACATCATATTTGGATAGCCCTCCCTGGCCTTGACACTTAAGAAAAGTCTATGCTATGCTGGATGTATTAGATAATGAAAGAAGTGAAGGTCAGGCACATGGGAATGCATGAAGTAGGATGTTTTTTATGACTCATGGATGTAATTTCCCCATACTATAGTATGTGCTATTGTTCTGGATTACCTTTGTCCATGGCAATGGTTGGGATCAAATAGTGCTGTAGTTATTTACTGCATTGTAGTATGTACTAGAAATATGACAGCACTTCATCAGCAAAAACCTTGTTCATCATATGGTCGAAAGTAATTTACGAAGCAACATGTGTAACAAAGACTATAATGACATATACAATGAGGTGCAAAACCGTTGCAATGCAATCACTTGTGGGAATTTCATGTTGCTTTGGTGGGACCAAATAAAGTACAAACTCTTAGCTACAACTTTGTCCCCAGGGTCATGTGATTTCGCTTACATACTGCAAAGATACATCCATTTCAAAACACCAATACCATTGCAACAGTTTTGCATTTTTTGCTTTTCAGGGTATATTAGTACTTGATATAGCCTCTCTTTGCCTTGATAACTGCTTCAATCCTTCTAGGCATGCTCTCTATCAACTTCTGACACTCATCAACTGCTATCCCCTCCCAATCAACCTGAACTCTCTCCCATAATTCATGAATCCCCTTAGGAGAGGAATCATGATCTGCTAGTCTTTTTTCAAGATAACTCCAGAGGTGCTCAATGGAATTGAGGTCAGGAGACTGTGCAGGTCATACCATAGTATAAAAATTCTGCTCCTGAAGCCAATCCTTCACCTTCTTGCAAGTATGTTTGGGATTATTGTCCTGCTGAAAGATGATGTCAGGAGGATCAAGACCATAAAACTGCAAAGAATTGACCAGTTCATCTTTCAAAATCTGAAGGTAAAGGTCCCCATCCATCCTACCATTAATCTTGGTAGCATAGCCAACTCCCTGCCAAGTCATACAGCCCCACATCATCAAAGAACCTCCTCCAAACTTCACTGTACCTTCTACCAGCCTATCACTTAGCCCTTCTTCTGCCTTTTTCCACATCCACTTGCGTCCATCTGACCCTAGGCGATTGATTTTGGTCTTATCAGACCATACTACCTTCTTCCAGTCCTCCAGAGTCCAATCTTTATGAGCATAAGCAAAGTCTTGACAAGCTTTACAATGCTTAGCTGAAAGAAGAGGCCATTTGGACTTGACCACAGCTCTCATACCTGTTTTCCTCAACTGGCTGCACACTGTAGGGGTAGAGAGAGGCTGGTTGACTATATTGGTGAGTGCCTTGGTCACCTGAACAGCATTCTCTGTCTTTCCAGAGGAGATGAGATGAATGACATACCGGATATTAGCAGAGGAAAGCTTGGATGGATGACCTCCAGTAGCTTTTTGGAGCTCAGAACGCTCTTTGGAGCATTATCTGGATATGGTAGACACATTAAGACCAGTAGTGAATGCAATAGAGTGCGCAGATTGGCCAGCATCAAGCATAAAGAGGATGGTTTGTTTTTGAGTAGGAGAGATGGTTCTCATGATGGTTGTGGTTGGAAACAAAGATGCATGTGAACTATTTTAAACTCAGACATGGTTTTAATATGTGTATGTTTGTTTGTATGACCAAACATAACCAAATAACACTTGATTTCAATGTAATGAGCAAAGGATGCAAAACTGTTGCAATAGTATTTGTCATATACCATGCCAACCCCTAGCATGACTCCAGCCTCCGGGCACAACTCTGCTCCTTCAAGAGTGATCTCCAGTCTGTTCCCTGTGATTATGTACCTCTGTTCCTCTGGACATCTGTACTCTGACTAATTCCTTCTTACATTCTGTACTTACGATATTTCTTTATTTTGTATATAGTTTAGTTCCGATTTATAGATACCCCTGACCTGTGCTTGCACAGCTCTGGCATCCGTTTTGCCAGAGCGCAGCACCAGCTTTCTTATTTTCCGTTCTCTGTCTCAGTCATCCATTACTAATACTGTACTTTCCCTCCATATATAAACTCCTAGACACTCTGTGTACAGTAGCTAGATTATCAACTTGGACAAACTCCTGTTTCTTCCATAACCTCTGTCTCTCTCCACTCTGAAATACAGAACATGAGCGACAGCAAGGGTGCAGCACATAAGCTGAAGCCGGAGTCTTACCCGTTCGCACAACTCCGGAGTTCTGGAGTTCCGCCAGGAGTTGATTGATCTCTAACAGTATTGATATTTTGAAATGGATGTGTCTTTGCAGTACAGTATGTAAGCAAAATCACGTGATCCTGGGGACAAAATTGTAGCTAGGGGTTTGTACTTTATTTGTTCCCACCAAAGAAAAGTGAAATTCCCACAAGTGATTGCGGGGCACTTCGCGCCCCGGTTTGGGGTTAGACATTGCAATGGTTTTGCACCTCACTGTATGTGAATCCATTTCTAAAAGACATGACAATGACAGTTGCATGACAATGATGAAGATGAACAGTAAAATGTAAGCAGCAAGGAAGCAAGCAGGATATCAAGGAAAACAAATGAAGACATGTCAGTATGTAAAGATTATAAAAAATGATCACTCTTCAAACAACCCTTTCTTGAAGGTCAACTGAATGCTGGCAGTGATCTTTTTCCTGGACAAGGATCTAACGCCAGTACTAGTCTTCTTCTTGGGGGACTAGGGGTGACTAGGTGTACTTGTAGCAGCAGACTTTGCAAACCTACATTGAGCCTGACCCCTTGATATTTCCTTCACTACCTCCCTCAAGTCCTTTTTCCCCTGCTCTCCACTTCACCAACCCTTGTTTGAATCATACTTGGGAGCTGATCCCTCTAGAGGTCTCTTGACACTATTGGCTTTCATCCCAAACCTTATAGCAGTGGAAAAGATGGAGGCCAACTTGTGATGCCAGGGCAGCAATGTGATCGATGGGACTTCAAGCAACTATACCCTCAAATCTTTACCTGACTGCACCAACTGGTAGTATTGTACCTGTGCTTCTTCAATCACCCCATCAGAGGCACCATAATGATCCAATTCCACAGAGATACTATTTCATACATATTTCCTTTAGAATACTAACAAATTCCATGGGAGTAATGAGATTGTTAGACAGACCAGTGAGATCCTGCCACACAAAGTGGTCTCACAGTTTTAATATGCTCTTCTTGAAAGCTTCACCTGCAACATCGTTGCTACCCCAATATGGACTCATGCTTTCCACAAATTGCATCCTAAAAATCTCTCTCTTGAACTTGAAGACATTCTTCACATTACCTTCATGTAAACCAGGCATGGTCCATTGAGGAACATCTTTCTGCTCTCCCACGATATCTGCAGGTGTGTGGAGGGTGGGCATACTAAGATTCACAACAGGTGTCAAAAGTTGATGGAGAGAACCAATGCTAGGATCAGAAAGGAGGAGGTGGAGGTGGCATTGGTGGTGCCCATTCATATTGCTTGTGGTAGGGACTCATACTGGTAATGCTGACAATCCAAATGATCCAGAACAATGCTTCAAGATCATGCCAGCACCGATGGCAGACCTTGCCCTCCATTGTACACTATGTGAGTAACTTAGCTGCTAAAAAGGGATAGGTACCCTATAAAATAAAGCATTAGCAGAGATGGTCTTTGACACTGATCAACATGACTTTTACAATGATACCTCCCAGCATATAGATAGGGATACTCTCATATTACAGTTCTGCCATGCTCCAATTATCAAGGACATCGAATCGCTTAGGATACTTGTCCTTGTTGTTTTTTGGCCAATTAGGGATTGCATCTTTATAATTTAAAGGGTTGTTAACACACAACCAAATGTTTGCCTCACTGGGGTGACAATGAAGGAGATCCTTCAATAGGCCATTAAAATACCCTGCATTGAATCATTAATACTCATGCTTTTTAAGCATAATACAGGAGTCTTATCTAATGCAACACTCATGATGCCATTGATAAATTCCTGTCAATAGGAGAACCAAGTAATAGGTACTCTGCATGTCTCAGAGACTGTGTGACAATGGATGTGGCACTTAAAATATTTGACTTGCTGGTTTGGTCCATTCATAAACTTATAAATTATTATTTGGGTGGAATTTTCATCAGTGGTGGAACCATAGTAGGAATGTGGACAACTGTAGTGGCAACAAGGACTGGAATGCCACAAAGATGTATTTTATTGCCCCATTTCCATGTATCAAAAGTCTGTATGTTACCACAAAAGATATTAAATTTATCTTTTTCACCAAAGATTCTTTCTTCATTGGCTGACAAATGTTTGGAAATCCTTTGAAGGTATAAGGTATGATTTTCAATGTCACTGGGCCCAGAAGAAATGAGAAAAGTCTCCTTCAGTACATAAAACTGTTTCTCTTTCTCGTCCTTGCAAATAGCCATTTTGGGTCCCTTTCCTGTCATGTCATAACTCCTGTAATACACCTGAGGGGTGACTCTAAGGATGTAAAGGTACTTACTGTTGGATTCCCTATTGCCCTTCATGTGGATGCTGTAAGCCAGATTTTGTTTCAGAGTAAAGTAGGAGTTGAATCCAATAGTGATGTCAATGCCAGAAGATAAGGTAAGAATCACCTGGAGGAACAACTTAGGTGAATCATTGATGTTGATACTCCAAGAATAGTAGGAGTTATCACGAGCATGGAGGACAAAGGAGAGGTGAGGGCCATATAGGATGGTCCTAAGAAAGAAACTGTGATTGATCTGACAATTTGTGACATAACTGGCCACCTGTAGTAGTTATGTTGATGCTTCCATTGGGTTGGGATTTTTGAAGCTTTTTTTGATTTTATAGTATGTTTAGACTAAGCCAAAAGTGGGTGTCTGATGGCTTTTAGGCACTAGGATAACATTTGGTATATGATGTCCTTTGATTAGGTGTGGCTTGTGGAAACATCATTGGTAGGCATCTTGTAGAGGCTAGAATGAGGGTGAGTGCCAAGCTGCATTTGCAAGCACCTGAGCCATATGTAATTAGCCATGAACCATTGACCCAAAAATCTCAGAAGCTATTCATCTGATCAAAGAGAGTGGCCCATCTTTGTTCAATAGTGGGTTTGGATTTTTCAATGGTGGCAGATTTGAGAGATAGGATGTTCACAGCTTCAAGATTTCACCATGACAGTAATGAATCTGGGATAAAAAGACCTTGTTCAATGCAATCCTCATAAACAATGTTTATTACTTTGGAATTGGAGGGTTGGAAAGCTTGAGCAGAGGGAGAGAATTCCTTGGAAGGAAGGTTTAGATGATTATTCTTTGCACTCATTGATTGCTTGGTGGGCTTATTTGCAAGTGATTGATTCCTTGTATTTTGGCATGTATGGGAAGGAGGAAGGAGCCACCCTACATATAGTTGAAAATTAGTAACCAAAGCAGTATGTTCTGGCAGGACTTGCATTGAACATGGTCCAGCAGTACTGGTCCTTGCCAGCATCATTAGTTGAGAGTGGGATTTCCATTGTCCAACATTCAACTCCAATTTTTTCACCCTCTTGATGGTGATGATATCAGGATGTTTTATCAACATGCAAAGCAAGCAATGGTTAGAGTCTGATGGAGCAGTTGAGAAGAGATGCAGTGGACAGAGAAATGGGGGGTGGGGTGAGCCTGCAGATATTCAAACATCAACAAATCCTAACCAGCTGGCAATACAAGTGGGGTTATGGGCCTAGCCCGCACTGCCACATCAGTCAAACACCTGAAATGAAATAACCAGTCATACTGCAGCCTGAAGTGTGTGACATTCTCATATTACTTGACAGTGCTGTTTCACTTCAGTCCCAATTGTTTGAAATGTTACCTAATTGTGCCATAAGTTTGGAACCCTGAACTGAATTATCAGCTGAGCAATGGCAAAAGCCAGGCACAACCTCAGCTGCTTAAAATTGCTTGCTCAGCAGGGTGACCAGGACCTGGGGGCTATGGAGCTGCAAGTATCAAATATTTCCCACAATTTTTTGACTGCAGTGTGCACAACTTTTGTCCTACAACAGAGGCCAAAGATTAGAGTGGGTAGAGTGGCTGGAACAATCTGCTCTCTTGATCTATGCTGAATGACAGGTAATGTTTGTTTGAAATTTCCACTGAGTGAAAGGGTGATGCCTTCAAATGAATGTTCTCTATTGAGCAAGTCTTCCTCTGAGCTTCCTTAATACTTGAAGGACATTGAATACCTTGGCAATACTACCATCCTTGATGAGGCAAGAAAAATCAGAGTTGTCCTTCAGTATGCCACACTAGATGAGGTGGAGTTGTGGCAGACTCTTCTGGAAGCAACTGCCATTCTTGCAGATTGGAATACATTTCTTGTAGCTATGAAGAAATTGTACCTGGGTTGCAAAGGTACAAACTGCTATTGTTGAGCTAACATTCAATACCTTGTTCCAGCCTACCAGGCAAAGCAAATGTGGAACAGGAACAAACTTGGTGAGTATATTCAAGTGTTCCAGAAAATCTCTGCATTGCTAATTGCTAACCAGAAACTAGCTGAAGTGGAACATGACATACTCTACCTCAATGAATTCCCATCTACCTTGCAACAAAAAGTACAGGAACATTTACTAATCACCAAGTAGGATGTCCACCTGAATGATCCCTATTCAATGAGTGACATTATCACCATTGTCCAGTTTCTCCTAACAGGATCAGCCTTTCATTCATCACTTCCTCCTACCACAACCACTCAGCTTGGCTTGGTTGCTCAACCTGCCTTTGCTGAACCCACCTATGTACCACCTTCTCTTCCTTTGCATATCACACCTGCAAACCTGACATTCAACCTGGCAATAATATATATCAAGATTGAAGCCATGCAGGCAACCTGTCCACCACCCCCTTGCAAGTTCTGTATAGGAGCCAGATATTTCACCCATACATGTGCAGTCTGCATGGAGTATTTAAATACAGAGAAAGTGGTCTAGGGATGGGATGGCATACTCTACATGCCAGACAGATCTGAGATTCCATGAGTTACAGGAGGCAGGTGCCTTAAAGATGCCCTTGACTATATGTTAGGTATCTGTTAGAGTGAACAATCATCAACCTCTGCTAGCACATTGACCTCATTTGCTAGAGACCCACCACTGCATGTTACAGCCAGCATCCTTTCTACCTCATATCCAGAAACACCTATGATATTGGATATTGATCCATTGTCTTCCTTTAAGACAAGACAACAAAGAACCAATCAAAAACTAGTGGTCACCAGACAACATGTCTTGTCTTTATGGGCTAGAACACTTTGCTCAAGGGAGGTATGAGAAGTCCACTCTTGGCAGAGTTAAGGATAATGGATATAGTTCCAAGTAGAAAAGGAGAAATTTAGTGTACCAGGAGTTATAATTTGTTCACCAATCCTTCATCTAAGTTTATAGATCGGTTGTTAAAGATGGTTTCAGCCTAAAGTCTGGTCAGTAAAGGTGATCCTAGGTGTATTATGCACCTAATGAGGGCAAGATACAGTGGCTCAAAAAACTGTCCGCATGTTTGCACATTTTCAGCTAAAGCTGATATCCTGCAACAACCCTAACCTGGACTGTCATTATGTTAGTGTATGAAATAATGTACTTGCCATTGGCTATGTATAGCATCAAGGATCAAGGAAATTGGTTGAGATCTGATGAAATGGCAACCATTTCAAAATGATAACTCATTCGGACAGTTTTTTGACTTTACATAATCTAGGTATTTAGTACTTGATATGAGCCCCTTTTGCCTTGATAACTGCTTCAAGTCTTCTAGGCATGCTTTCTATCCACTAGATGGCCACATACTGTTCAGCATCCATTCTTCCCTCCATTTCACTCAAAACTCCCACTCCATTCCACCCTATGCAACCCCATACCATCAGTGAGCCTCCTCCAAACTTAACTGTACCTTTGACCTCTCTAGAAATCAGCCCTTCACCTTTCTTTTTCCACACATACTCCTACCCATCTGACACAATCCTATTGATCTTGATCTCATCTGACCATATAACCCTCTTCCAATCCTCCACAGTCCAATGCTGATACTTAAGAGCAAAGGCTAACCTCCTCTTCTTATGATCCTTAGAAAGTAGAGGCTTTTTCTTCTTCACCACAGCC
>JBBPRB010000417.1:0-16587 GCA_038092815.1 Hortiboletus rubellus | reverse complement strand
AAAACCAACAGGCCCTACGGCGGATGACATAAAGGAGCAAGGAAATGTCGCTTTTAAAGCAAAAAATTACGACGATGCGATCGACCTATATACCAAAGCCATAGGTCCACCCTCCCCTCTCTGTAGTTGGCCTTATCGTCTGATTGTTGACATGCTTTTCCCCAGAGATGAAGTCCACCGAACCTTCCTACCTCACCAACCGTGCCGCATCTTACATGGCCTTGAAACGCTTCCGCCCGGCACTGGCTGATTGTCAGCAGGCGGCCGCGTTGCAATCGGCCGAACCTTCATCGAAGACTCTGATCCGCCTCGCACGATGTCATCTAGCTCTAGGTTCTTCGAAGCCTGCTTTGACAGCGTTACGTACTGTGATTGCCTTGGAACCGACCAACGCTGCCGCACTACAACTTCAGGAGAAGGTCCTCGAGCTCGAAGCTCACTTGCGTAACTTTGACAATGCAAAACAACAAAAGGAGTGGGGAATGGCTCGACTAGCTTTGGACAAGTGTCTACAAAGCATAGAGGGCGAGGGTGGTGAAGTACCGACGCAATGGCGCCTGTGGAGAGTTGGGCTAGAACTTGCACGCGCGAACTGGGATGCCGCCAACATCGCCGCGAGGTAAGTGGAGTGGTATCACCACAGGGTCTAACTTGGTGGATGATATTTTCGTCCATAGTGACGCTATGAGACTTGATCCCAACTCGCCAGAGATTCTTGCTGTGCGTGGGCTAGTACTCTTCCTTTCCGGCAGGTTGTCGCAAGCACTTCAACATGTTGTATCAGCACTCCGGTTGGACCCCGAACATGAAGTTGCTTCACGACTACGGAAGCGTATAAAAGACGTCGAACGGATAAAGGAAGAAGGTAATACAGCCTTTAAAAGTGGTAAACTGGACGAGGCAGTTACACTTTATACGGAGTGTTTGGAAGTGTGTAACACTCCTACAATTCCGACAATCTTGTTGATTTTTCTTCTTAACAGCGCATAGGCGAGGCAGAAGAAGAGGGAAAGGGCGGACATATCCGTGCTACCCTGCTGTCAAACCGTGCCACCACATTAGTAAAGGTAACTTTTCAATATAATGCGTCTCTCTCGTCTCTTACCGTCTTGAGCGTAGCTTACAAGATACGATGAAGCTTTGGCAGATACAGAAGCTTCCCTTGCTCTCCTTCCGACATCCTTTAAAGCGCTGCGCACTCGTGCCCGCATCCATCTCCACCTTGAGAAATTTGATGCCGCAGTAGCGGATTTCAAGTCTTCTATCGAGCAGGCAGAGTTTGAAAGTGCCGACGCAGATGTTAGATCTCTCAGGGCTGAACTTAAGAAAGGCGAGGCTGCCCTCAAACGGAGTAAGACGAAGGATTATTACAAGATTCTCGGTGGGTCACTATTTAGCGTTTGGAAAGTAAGCATTTTCTTATGTCCATGTCTAGGCATTCCAAGGGACTGCGCAGATGGTGATATCAGAAAGGCATATCGTCGGGAAAGTCTGAAACACCACCCAGATAAGGTCATATCCCCTGTCCTTACTGCAATTGTGTACACTCATCTTTGTTTATATCTGCAGGGCGGAGACGAGGAGAAATTCAAACTCGTCGTTGAAGCACACGCCGTGCTCTCAGATCCTCGACGGCGAGAGCGATACGACTTGGGCGAGGACGAAGACGGGCAGAACGATTCTGGCACAAGCCCGATGGGCAACCCGTTTGGGGGAATGAATCCAGCCGATCTAGCGGATATCTTTGCGCAGTTCCAGGGTGGTGGTTTCGGTGAACCATTTGGCGGAGGCGGCAGTTTCCGCTTCCACACTGGGGGACGACGCTCGGGCGATTTTTGATTTCGAGAGATCGATTGCGTTTTCGGGCACTGTCACGCATTTGCTTGTATCCTCATGGCCTCATACCCTACAGCTGTATTAAACTTTTTTGATGTCCTGAAAGTCAAGGCCAGTGTAGCTTTCGTAAGCAAGCACGTGATTTGGACAACGCTGATTCAGCATAATGTTACGGTGTAACTTCAAACGCCCCTGTCGTTATTCTCCCAAGGACGGCACTTCAACCGCCCTGGTTCCTTGCAACTATCCAAAGCTTCTGTGCTAGGTCTTTGGTGACCCCCAGATTTTCAAGTAGGACTGCTCAAGCCCTCAACATGCCAAATTTGAAGCAGGGCACCCTTTCGTTCGCAAGCGCCAAACGAACCAACTCTGTTCCCAATGGAAAGTCGCAAAAGAAACCCACGGTCACAGAGGAAGCAAAAAATGAGCGCGTAGAGATACCAGCGGAGGCTCGAAATGATGCACAGTTCAGTAAGGTTGTTGAGATTTCCTCTGATGAAGAGGGAGTTGCTGCATCGGAAATCATCGTGCCGGTCAAGCGAAGCCGTCCGAGTACGAAGACGCGGTCATCTGCGCAGCAAGAACCCCCACAGCCATCACAGTCTGAGAAGCAGAAACCTTCCCTTGGGAAGACGGAGATCAAGTGCCTGGATGTTGATGACAAGGCCGGTCGTTACCGCAAATACCACAATGAAGTCAGATCAAAGATGGGATATATGCCTCCCAGTAAGCATACACGACCCAGTCAATACCGCGGAAATGAAGCGTTTATTCCATTTACTTTATAGTCCATTCAGAGGGTCAGAACAGGATACACCAAATGCTTCGTTTCTTTGACATGTAAGTTTTATCCGGCAAGTTGATTGTTTTGTCATCATGGTGGCCCCAGGTCGTACGAGTTTGGGCCATGTATTGGAATGACAAGGCTGGAGCGATGGGAGAGGGCGGAAGCGTTCGGCCTTAACCCCCCTGTCGAAGTACGTTCGAGTCGCTCTTTGCCCGCCCAAGTATAAACATGTCCTCAGGTTCGGGACATTTTACTCACACAAGAGGGCATTGAGAAGGCTGAATATGCTCAATGTGTGTTGCATGATGAGGTTTGAAAATATTTTGGAGTTGTTTTTGCCCTCAGAAGATGGGGCATTCATTCGGCGACTGTACATGTGCCAGTATTACCCGGCAATGTTTCGCCTCTCGTACTATGTATTCTATTCAGTAATGTACTGATCTACTCACACTGACAAACTTATCGAGAATCCGTCGTATCAGTGTGACCAGCCCTTTGGATGGGTTAACGGTTGCATCAGCATATAAAATAATATCTTGCAAGGCAATTCAAGGTCTTGCAAGGCTCTCGAAGCTTGCATGGGCTGGCAAGGAAATACTCCTGGGCTGGCAGGTCCTTGCAAGGTCTTGCAAGGTCATACCAGCCCCAAGAGGCTTGCAAGAAAACAACAGCAGGGAGAGCCTTGCAAGCCATTTCATTGCCTTGTTAGTTCACTCAAGCTTGGTCAAGGTAAACCAAGCCCTTGCACATCAGTAAATCCACATATTACTTATGAACACTTAAATACACTTGTTCACTTTATTCAAGTATATAAGTATATAAGTATTGCTCAAGTAGCCATTAAGTGTGCCAAGTGTCTAAGTGGAATACCCAGTCATAATAAAGAATTGTGTCAATACCAGGAGTCGAACTCGCGACCTTCTGTAGT
Organism: Hortiboletus rubellus; assembly: GCA_038092815.1. Taxonomy (NCBI): domain Eukaryota; kingdom Fungi; phylum Basidiomycota; class Agaricomycetes; order Boletales; family Boletaceae; genus Hortiboletus; species Hortiboletus rubellus. Next base: position 13,036 of record JBBPRB010000417.1, on the reverse strand, counting down.
CACCAAAAACAGTAACAATAGCAAACTAACCATTAGACCACAAGACCTCACCAAACTATCAGTGTGACAGGTATATGACTACATACTAGATCAGTAGGTTGAAAAATTTGCGCAAGTCCGCATTTGTGTGCGACGTACTGTTCTCAAGAATTATCTCCTGTCGCGTTTAATCGGCGGCAAGTATGACGGTGATGAGACGGAATTCACAGTGCATCAACAAAATATGATTAGCTTTGTCCAAAACCGAATCTACCGTCACAAGGTCCTTCAGGTCAACTACACTTCATAAGATTTACACAGAGCTCAAGATGCTCTCAACCCATGCATGCACACTGATGTCATGGTTCTCACCCACGAAGATGACACTGAACATCCCCATCCATATTGGTATGCACATATTATTGTAATATTCCACTTGAATGTTCACTATGAGGGACAAGTTAGGTGAATGGATGTACTTTGGGTATGATGGTTGGCATGCAGCATGGATACTACGTCTATCTGGGCCACGAATGTCTTCCGTGCATTGGGTTCTACGATAGCAGTGACCTGTCTGTATTTGGCTTCCTCAATCCTGAGTTAATCATTCAAGGAGTTCACCTCATTCCCGCATTCACGTACGGACAGACATCGGTGTTGTTACCATATTCAGTTGCTCGTCAGCCACTGGAGAATCACAAGGACTGGGAGTGGTACTATGTCAATATGTGAGTAGAGAAAAGAGAGGTTGAAATTTGCTTACAAAACTATGTACAGCTTCGTTGATCGGGACATATTTATGCGATATCATGGCAGTGCTGTGGGGCACAAGACAACGCAAGAGGAGACCAAGTGCCTTCTCAGTGACTGTGATAAGTTGGATAAGGTTCCGTTTGAGCTGGAGTGCAATCAAGACTGGTATGCAAATGAAAGGAGTGACATTGAGATGAGTGGTGGAGATGACGGTGAAAACGTGATGGAAGATGAGCATGAGGAGGGCAGAGGAAGTGACATTGAGGTGGACCACAGTGAGGGGGGTGACAGTGAAGAAAATGAAATTGATAGCAATGAAAGTGAAAGTGGGGATATGGCAGGTGATCCAAGTTCAGGACTATCTGCTTCACTGGCAGATGTGACGAGCTCCTAGATGAAATGGAAGAATTTGGGTATATAGGATTAGATCAGGTTGTGCAGGAGGAGGAAGAGTTGGATTACCTCGGTGAAGACAACCTGGGCACTGAGGATGGCGAAAATGATGAGCGGGACAACTTGGAGCCAGTAGCATATTTGTAGTAGCTGTAGCAATATATCCATGTCTTGCATGGTCAGGCAAGGCTTCGCAAGAGGAGGCTATGGCTTGCAAGGCTCCCATATATGCCTTGCATGGTCAGGCATGGCCTTGCAAGAAAAGGGTAGGGCTTACAAGGCGCCCGTATATGCCTTGCATGGTCGGGCAAGGCTTTGCAAGAGGAGGCAAGGGCTTGCAAGGTTCCCACAAACCTTGCAAGCAAGATTTTATTTTATTTGCTGATGTGATAGGCCCCAGATGTGATATGACTCAGATACGTCGTTTGCAATAAGTTCCGCGGTGGCCTTAGATTATTCTTGGCAAGTCACCACACTAAGGCTTACTAGCACCTTTGATGGCACTGCATCATCTGGTTGGGTGCAGCGTCAACCGACGTCACCGTCGCCACTCTGATCATCATTTTGGATTTGACTCATTCAACTTTATGCATGTGGTGAACTCCTACTCCATTTTCCTGCCAACTCAGCAAAAAGTCTGTTTGGTATGAACTTCCCTCCGTGCACCTCATGAGTCCACTGTTTTTCGTATTGGTCACTTCAGCCACTATCACATGTCCATCAAGAGGATGCATCCCACTCTAGCAGCTGCTTTTGAGCACCGCATCCCGTCATTGTGAAAAGGAAACAATGAAAGTGCTAGCATCTCGATGCCCTTGGTGTGTCACAGCGCGGTCTCATTGTGATCCCAGGGACATTGGGCGCTGTTGTTCGGACATGGTAAGTGGCATGAAATCACAAGAGCCACTCAGATCATTAGTCCCGATTCGCCAATTGGCTGTGGTTGTGTCGCCTCGAAGAGGGATATTCTTCATGGAGACCAATGTCTTCTCGATTGCTCCATGTACATTTGCGTGTTGCTTCTTTGGTGCACCGAAAGGCTTTGCTGGCCGATATAAAGCTGCCCCCGGCCTATAAAGGGGGTCCAAACCCTGGTGGACTCGACTCCATCATTCCATACTATAATGTCTTCGCCTTATCACTCTGAAGTGGCATTAGTACTGGGCCCACTGGGCTCATGTGTGCCAACGCTCTGGCCAATGCGCGAGTAAATATCGGAATTGTGGACAAATGGTAGGCATTCACAATTACAACCAGCATGCATGTTCACCAATGTGCCATGTAGCGCTGCCCAAGTCGCGGCTGGTTAAGCAGACGGAATTTCACCTTGGACTATCGAGGTTCTCCAGATGGGCATCCTTGTCTTTTACTTCCTTCCCCTCTTGGATGACGACCCTTGTAGAGCTTTGGGGCGCAGAATGTCTTCTACGGAAAGGAAGTCAAATACACATGGCTGTAAGCAACTCGTTGGAATATGAATGTCTGTTCTCCAACTCATCATGCCGTGCAGGCATTCTATGACCCTGGTCCAGATGGTGGCATTCAGGTAAGCATCATAATGCTCATGATTTGATTGAGCTTCATTTTTTGCCTTCAGTTGTCGAGTCACACCCCAGACATAACCACAACCTCTGCTTGTAATCCCTTTGAGGTATGTCCTACCAGAGTTTGTGGTCCGCTCATTCTTCTGACAAGCACTTAGCTTATGCTCCACCAAGGTTACTGTGTATTGAGGTTGAACGGTCAACCATCCCCACCCATATAGAATTATCGATTGATGAGGCAAAACTTGCCAACCCTACCTCACATCTAGTCAAGGTGAATTATTTCTACCCACACCATTATATGTGCTCATGGGGAAAATTTCAGGTGACACTGGAACATCTAGAGGAACCTGATGGAGAGCGTCATGGAGAAATTGTGCAAGCGAAGTTTGTACTTGGCGCAGATGGTTTGGTGTCTGAAGTCTACCACTTTCATGGAAGAACTCAAGGAGCCCATTCATGGGTCAGGAAAATGTTTGGCATAAGCATGGATGGCAAACAGAGTGGTGAAAATATTTTCTCGGATTACTAAATACTACACTGGCAGTGTTTCATCATTTTGGCCAGACTTCATTTGGGGAGTCTTGAACATAGTCCTGGACACAGATTTCCTTGATATCCAGAACAAGAGTCTCATCCATTCCAACAACAGCTCATGTCTACTCATCCCTCGGAAAGCTGATATAATCCAGATCTATATGCAACTCACCAACAAGGACGTGCTAAATCCAACTACAGGAAGGGTTGACAAGGCAAAGATGGGACCCAAACAATTACTCTAGTCAAATTTCCTTCATTGGCGAGTGCATTGATTAGCTTTGCACAACAGTCTCTCCATCCATACTCTTTAAACCTGATGGATGGTATCAATTGGTTAATACTATATAGTAAGCCATTACTCAGCACAGCCTGCCTTCTCTCCCTGATTTTTGATCAGTTGGCATCCAAGTTCTCTGTTAGGAATATGCCATATGCACTCACCCAAAGCAGGTAATTCATCCCATCTAATCTGTAATCCAGGTAAATAGCTGATTGTTGTTCCAGGTCAAGGCATGAACACCAGTATGAACAATGCACACAACCTTGGTAAATATGGCATGATCTATTATTCTGTGTGTACAATTTGACCACTGAGCACAGTCTGGGAACTTGTGTTCATAATCCAGGGTTGGACAGAGATGTCACAGTTGTCAAGTGCAAGTCATTGTTGTGGTATATCTAACTGGTGCCTAATATACCTGTCTGAACTAGTACGAGTCGGAGCACCACAAATACACATGAGATCTCATTGCATTTCACAAAACATTTTCCACTCTTTTCTCTGGAAAGCCCTTGACTGCCAATATTAAATGTCAATGGCATTTCTCATTAACAATTCATGAAGTGAGTAAAGTCATGGGTTATCCATTCCCATCTAATCGTAACTTATAGGGCATTCAAAACCTTTGGAGAGTTTACAAGTGGTATTGGTGTATACTATAGTCCATCTGTGGTTGTCATTGATGCATACCAATCTTTGGCTGCCAACCTCATCATCAGTGAATGTGTTTCTCCACAAAAGTTTGTCCAAGCAGCCGATGCATGGCTGTATGAACTCCAGGGTCTTCTTCTATCAGATTTCCACTATAAGCTTCTTGTATTCACTGGTGACTTAGAAAATGTGTTGCAACAGGAGAGTATCAGATCGATGGTGAGGGACTTGTGATAATCAGAGAGCTTCTTGATGAAATATACCTCCAAGTTGAATGAGATCTCAAAGTCAAGGGTTGACATCGTCTTGATCAGCAAAGGAAAGAAGGAGTTTGATTTCTTGAAAATACCATCATTGCTGAGGTTACACTGGTTCAAGTGAGTATAGAGTTTGATCTGGACTTGCCTACTTGATATATGTATCTTGTAGGGTCTCAATTGATAATATAGACGTTACAGGCACTGTTGGTGGACAAGGCTACTTGTACTATGGCATGGCTGATGAAGGTGCTATTGTGGTGGTTCACCTAGATGGATACCAATCACACTTTTGGATGGCATTGCTGGAGTTAATGACTATTTTTCGTGATTCATGAGGGCATGAATTTATGCTGACAAGTTGTGAATGGTGAATGGATGTGTTGTATTATTTTAACTATTGTATTTATCTGCTATGATCTCACCTAATATCAATATCACAATTGCCATATAAGGTGGAAAGGCTACATCTGTGGCACAGCCCCCTATGGTGATGCTGTTGACAGCAAATCCTGGTAGATCATGGGATAACACCAGATGTAAGTCTAGGAAAAGGCTTGCCCTCATCATTCACACCAATAATTCAGTTGCCACATACTCTCCAGCACAGGATTGAATCATCAGGACTGAAGCTCTAACACCTAAGAATTGTTACAGTTTTTCTTCTTTTCCATCACCTTTATCTCTTTTGCTTCCCACAATGAGTACACCTCTTCCTAGGTTGGTCCTGGACAATATAGGTCTTCAGTTTATTCTTTATAAACCCTTTTACACCTATGTTTGTACTTCTTTGAATTGTTTCCTTGTTTTCTTCTTTGTTCTTCAGATAGCATACTCCTTGACCAATTCTCTCACATCAGCTTCATAGTGTTACAACTGCTGGTATTTGCTACTATTTTTCTCTTAATTCTACCTATTTTTCCTGGCTTTCTACAAAGCTTTTTACTAAATAGCCCTTATCACACTTGAACTCCTCTACACTTGTTTCACTATGAACATGTGACTATTTGGTCACCTGACATCACATGACCCAGTCACATGACATCTAGGGACCATGTTCACGTCACTCCTTCACATGACATGTACAGCCATGCACTGCCTTGCACAACCACACCACATGTCATGCCTCATGTCACTTATCTTGTATCGCTTTTCTATGTGTTACTTCCTTATCTCTTATCTATGACTCATGAGCACAGCCTATGCCTTATGCTCTTATGGCTATGCTTATCTCTGACTTACTGTACTATGATTCTTTATGATTCATGTCATAGCCTTGCATTGCCTCAAGGCTATGCTTGGCTCTGCTTATGACTTGTCATGACTTACCCATGACTCACATGCATAGCTATCTACCATGTATAGATACTGTATAGTACCAAACATGTACAAATCCTAGATAATATATAAACCCCCAGGTAGACTGTGACTGGCCCCCCAGTCTTGTCCTCCTGGAGTTCTCCCATTGATCCATTTGTGCTTGACCACCTGGTTAACTAGTTTAACACCTGTCAGCCTCAGGTAGGCCTTGGTGTTTCACATAGTTTCTTTTTTCCCTTTTTGATTACTGGTGATGCATCACCTTACATCATCATTCCATTACCTTCTGTCATGTTCCATGCTGACGCTGACCTGCACCAAAGTGTTTGGATGCAGATACTTAGTTATATATTGTATACAGTATGTAATGCTAAACATTTGACCCAAGATTTGAATTTTCACCTTATTTCCACAGTACAAATGCTTAGCTAATTGAGGGATATATAGACCATAGTGTCTAGTATATACCTCTATTTTTCCTTATTTGTTCATTCACAGGTTGTGGAGAAATAAAATAATTTCTCCCAACATACTTTTATTACTACAGTACCTACAACTACCTAGCTACTCATTTTCTTAATATCTCTTTTACCCTTTAGTACTTAGCCAAGTATCAGAGAAGCAAATGGAGCATGTGACCTCAGTTGCAAATCACCTGACTCAGATCATGTGACTATGCACAGCATGAGTCATAATGAGTCATATTGAGTCAAAGTGAGTCAAATAAGAACTAATCAAAGCACTGCCCATAGACTAGCAAAATGATCATGTGACCTGCACAGTATGTGTCATAATGAGTCATAATGAGTCAGCATGAGTCATAATGAGTCAGCATGAGTCATAATGAGTCAGCATGAGTCATAATGAGTCAGCATGAGTCATAATGAGTCAGCATGAGTCATAATGAGTCAGCATGAGTCATTGCCAAGCCAAAGGCTATTTTTAGCCCATTGCAAGTCATTTTCTGACAGGGTGGGTCAAAATGAGTTAGTATGAGTTAGTATGAGTCATATCCCGGCACAGCCACATCGGAACCGAAGGTAGCACAGCCACATGTAAATTACTATATAAGAAGCACGATTCAGCCCCATTTGGCAGGTTCCCTCTTTTAGGAAAAAGATTCCTACTTGAGTAAATCTCAACTAATGAGTGCTCACAAGTGTACTCCTCTACAAACAAACAGAGAGGCTGTGTGGAGTAATTCCCACGCTATCAATAGAACTACTTAGACCCATAGTTAGAAGTATACTGCATCCCTTAGGATAGGGACAGTTAGGACACTTTTAGGGAAAAAACCCCAGAGTGGGCAACTAAAGGGAATAGATCTCCAGGTAGTAGGAGACCTAATAGTTTATTAGTACCTTGGAAAAGGGTCGAGTCGAGCATTTGAAGCTGATTGCCAACTCCTTAGTATATAATAGAATCAGTTTGGGAAAGACTGTTCTGTGTGACTAAGAGATGTACATATGTGAATCAGTGGTGAAAAGTGAAGTGTATTTATGCTACCTACCCAATTGAGCATTCTTAATTGACAGGAGCTAATTGGAAGCCCATTGAGAGTGTATCTTAGGGAAGTAACCCTAGTCACTACAGAGTGTTCTCCTAGCAACCCAAGAGTTGTCTAGATCATTCCCCAACTAACAATAGTACATTTCATATACCACTCCAACAGAAAACCAGACCCTCAACATGTTTCTGAACCCCAATCACCCTCAACCTTGTTAACGATTGACGAACGAACCATGTGCCTGATAGTCAACTCCTTTCTATGAGATTGATACTTGTTTCTAGTACCAACTCGACCAGAGAAGAGTACTCTCTTCACCTTGCTTCAGGTTTACTATTCATGGAGATAAGATTGGTCATCTGGTAAGTGTTTTCTTAGCATTTTTACTGATCTTATCTAGAAAGAAAACAATGCGTCCCATAGTACTTATACCTTGCTGCCTGTACTAGTACTCCTTACACTCATTCTGCACAATACTAGCATATTCTTGTGTCCTGATGTCCAAACGACTCAGACCATTGTCCCTCATCTCTTTACCCTTCAGGTCCCCTTGACCCCAAGTATTGGGATGATAGATATCCTGATTACATAGGAGCAAGAAGGGATTATGGTATCAGTGGAAGTTACTCACTGATTGGTTATGGTCCTATGGATGGTAACAATAGATTTTCAGATGAGAGCAATAGGTGGGAGGACTAATGCTTAAATGGTTCTGAGTGAGAGGAGGAAGCAAAGAACTTGATTAACAAGATGGAGAAGATGGGCTTAAGGCCTAGTCTTACATATATAGTGTTCTACACTACCCATGAAACATGTAAGAGAATGTGAAACATATAGTAAAACATGTATCACATCTTATGATATCATTAAACACCAGATAAGAATGATGTCATAGTCCAAACCATGAGATAAGAAAGAACTTATCTATATGTGATGAGTAATATGGAATAGCATAAGAATAAGGTCAAAGACCAATCTAGAATCTGATATCAGGAAATGAAAGATAAGATAAGAAATACCAGAATTCTCAACACCAAGTCCTTGTACTATCCTCAGATGTTGTGTCTTTTCATGAGTATCTCCTGAGAAGTATTAAGATTTCCTTTGTATATGTTATGTGTAACAAGAACATCACCATCTCATGATACCCAACTTGAGACTCTGCTGGAATGCATGGCAGGCTCAATTATTTTGGGGTTCTGTCATCTAACAACCCTAGTTCTCATGCTCACCATCTGAATTCTAACACCACTTCTTGCCCCTCCAAACATCTACAGCATTCATAACCAAATATGCTGTGTGGCATTGGTCTTGGTCTTTGACTGTGCATGGATCTAGTAAAAACTCAACCAAACCTCCACACAGCCCACACTTGTCACTCACTTATCCTCTTCTGTGCAGATGGCCTGACATATCAGCTGAATCACACGTAATGCCCTGAAGCACATGGCACCTTACAAACACATTGACCTGCCAAAGTAACATGTGGTTGCTCACAGCACCCCCATGAATGTCCAATGCCTTCAAGTACTGCATTCTATCTACCAACTACCATTAGGCATCTGCATAAGTATACCCCAGGGTATCAGTGGTCATACCCACACCCACACCCATATCCACCATGTGGGTCAGGATATATTTGGTGGATCAGTGAGGATACTACATGGGTTTGCTAAACCTATGGGTATATCCCAGCTCCATTAGGAAAACCTCAGCTGCTTAATTTAGTTTGACACTAACTTGATTGTTTTATTCATTTGTTTTCCCAACTAAGTATGTTTAAGTCATCATCAAGTGAAGATTTTCCTGATGCCCATGGGTACTTTCATTTGAAAATTGTATGACTTCCAGCAGCTGATATTATATTTTTGATACAATGATCATGGGCTATAAAATGACATGCAACCCCAAAATGGAGATATCTCAGGGACCTGTGGGCTGAACAATGTGACCAAGAGATGGTTAGAGGGCTAGGAGTATGTCCTAAATTATAGCCTGCAAGTTCAAAATATAATTTCCATGGAATCATATGAAGAATGACTGTTTGATACAAAATTTATTTTCTATAAAATGACATGCAACCCAAGAATGGCTATATCTCAGGGGCCTGTTGACCAAATCACATGACCAAGGAATAGCTAGAAAGCTGTTGGCATGTGCTAAATTACAGCCAACAAGTCCAAAAAGTAATTCCCATAGGATCATATGAGGAAATAATATTTGGTGCAATGGTTATCAGCCATAATATAACATACAACCTGAAAATGACTACATCTCAGGAGCCTGTGAACCAAATCACATGACCAAGGGGTGAGTAAAACACTACATGAATCTACTAAATATTAGCCTGCAGGTCTGAAGAATAATGTCCACAGGATCACATGATAGAAAACCAGTTTTTGTTAGGACCAGTTTGGACCAGTTCAAAGAAATCCTGGTCTGGTCCTGCCATCAATGACAAAGAGACCAGACTTGACCTGGTTAGTGAGGGGAGGTGAAAAAGCAACAAGGTTAACATGGGAGCAGTGGTAAGACAGTTGTTAATAACATGTTTGCTGTCAAATAGAAAAAATGTGAATGATGTACAAACACTACATGTATATATACAATAAAGTTTTTCAGGACTTGACACATCCATGTTGCATGGCTTTCCACCTAGTATTGCTATCCTACAGTGTACCATTTAATATGAACTGAAGCAACAAGCATAGTAAAAATATATGTACTAGCAACAAATATACAACATACCCAACAATAACAAACCCACACCCACACCCACAGGTACCCATATCCATGACCCACATGGGTATGCCATACCTATGCAGATGCCTAACTACCATGGTGTCCAACACACACCTCCTTGCATGAGGTGGTTGAGGCAGATTCAGAGCTTTGTTGTTTATAGGAACTGATTGTTAGCTTATTTATTTTCTACTATAGTTGTGGCCCTTGCATATTGTATGTAAAACTTGGTGTGATCTCATAATTACTATCTTCATGCACTTTAAATGAATAGAAATGAGGTAGGCAATCAGATTTTGTACATATTGTACATTTCAGACCAACATGAAAATTCAAGGACACTTTCACAGCACAATCCTGCATACTAGGATGTAGCTAAAAATAATTAAATTTGAGACAAGAGAGAAACAGGAAGACACACCAAGTCTATGCTTCAAAATGAATGTAAAATAGTCATCTGTGGTAGGGTTCTGAGAGACAAAAGAAAAAAGCTCTGCCCTAAGAGCACTAGACAAGCTATTCAACCTGGAATATGCTTCATCTAAAGCAGTGTCCAAGGTAGCATCAGTAGTCACAAATAGAATGGCAGTACATTCCAACAGTAAGATGGAAACTGTGAATAAATAAGTCAACATGCAAGGAAATGATTGTTTTCTTACCAAGCAAAGTATACTGTGGTGTGTGACCATCAGTGGCTGAACCAATCTAATACATTTATCAACAAAAGTATAATGATTAACAATGGAGATATGTACCCTGCCAATCATTGAACTGAGAGTGTTAGTAATATGGCTCTATGAGATACATGTAAGTACAAAAAAAATCAGATCATAATATGATCATTGCACAACATCACTTACATGCTGGAGGGTAGGAATGGCAGAGAATCATAAACTTTTACAAGCTATTATATGAGATCACTTACCCTCTGGAAAGTAGGAATGGGACACAAACCATGAGTCTTGGAGTAGCAGCCATCATATGATATCACTCACTGCCTGGAGAGCAGGAATGGAATATAAACCACAAGTGTTGGGATAGCAGCCATCACATGATATCACTCACCCTCTGGAAAGCAGGAATGGGACATAAATCATGAGTTTGGAATAGCAACCATCACATGATATCACTCACTGCCTGAAGAGTAGGGACGGAATATAAACCATGAGTCTTGGAGTAGCACCCATCACATGATATCACTCACATCCTGGAGAGCAGGAATGGGACATGAACCACGAGTCCTGGAATAGCAACCATCACACAATATCACTCACATCCTGGAGAGCAGGAATGGGACATAAACCACGAGTTTGGAATAGCAGCCATCACATGATATCACTCACTTTCTGGAGAGCAGGAATGGAACATAAACCATGAGTCTTTGAATAGCAGCCATCACATGATATCACTCACCAACTGGAGAGCAGGAATGGGAAATTAAACCATAAGTCTTGGAATAATAGCCATTACATGACATCACTTACAAACTGGAGAGCAGGAATGGGACATTGACCATAAGTCTTGAAATAGCAACCACCACATGATATCACTCACTGCCTGGAGAGCAGGAATAAGACACAAACCATGAGTCTTGGAATAGCAGCCATCACATGATATCACTCACTTTCTGGAGAGTAGGAATGGAACATCAACCATGAGTCTTGGAATAGTAGCCATCACATGATATCACTCACTGCCTGGAGAATAGGAATGGAACATCAGCCATGAGTTTGGAATAGTAGCCATCACATGATATCACTCACTTTCTGGAGAGCAGGAATGGGACACAAACCATGAGTCTTTGAATAGCAGCCATCACATGATATCACTCACCACCTGGGGAGCAGGAATGGGACACAAACCATGAGCTTTGCAATAGCAGCCATCACATGATATCACTCACTTCCTGGAGAGCAGGAATGGGACATAAACCATGAGTCCTGGAATAGCAACCATTACATGATGTCACTCACATCCTGGAGAGCAAGAATGGGACATAAACCATGAGTCTTGGAATAGCAGCCATCACATGATATCACTCACTTCCTGGAGAGCAGGAATGGAACATCAACTATGAGTCTTGGAATAGCAGCCATCACATGATATCACTCACTGCCTGGAGAGTAGGAATGGAACATAAACAATGAGTCTTCGAATAGCAACCATCACATGATATCACTCACCAGCTGGAGAGCAGGAATGGGACATAAACCATGAGTCTTGGAATAGCAGCCATCACATGATATCACTCACCACCTGGGGAACAGGAATGGGACATAAACCATGAGTCTTGGAATAGCAACCATCACATGATATCACTCACCAGCTGGAGAGCAGGCATGGGACATAAACCATGAGTCTTGGAATAGCAGCCATCACATGATATCACTCACTTGCTGGAGAGCAGGCATGGTACATAAACCATGAGTCTTGGAATAGCAGCCATCACATGATATCACTCACCACCTGGGGAGCAGGAATGGGACATAAACCATGAGTCTTGGAATAGCAGCCATCACATGATATCACTCACCAGCTGGAGAGCAGGAATGGGACATAAACTATGAGTCTTGGAATAGCAGCCATCACATGATATCACTCACCACCTGGAGAGCAGGAATGGAACATAAACCATGAGTCTTGGAATAGTAGCCATCACATGATATCACTCACCACCTGGGGAGCAGGAATGGGACATAAACCATGAGTCTTGGAATAGCAGCCATCATATGATATCACTCACATCCTGGAGGGCAGGAATGGGACATAAACCATGAGTCTTGGAATAGCAGCCATCACATGATATCACTCACCAGCTGAAGAGCAGGAATGGGACATAAACAATGAGTCTTGGAATAGCAGCCATCACATGATATCACTCACCACCTGGGGAGCAGGAATGGGACATAAACCATGAGTCCTGGAATAGCAGCCATCACATGATATCACTCACATCCTGGAGAGCAGGAATGGGACATAAACCATGAGTCTTGGAATAGCAGCCATCACATGGTATCACTCACTTGCTGGAGAGCAGGAATGGGACATAAACCATGAGTCTTGATGCCAG
>JBBPRB010000416.1:0-16595 GCA_038092815.1 Hortiboletus rubellus | reverse complement strand
GTGTTGAACGAACTCGTATTACAACGGTAGTAGTTCATTTATAGTAGTTAGTTCACACGCACTTCATGTAGCGTATATAGCTTTCGGACTCAGTCATCTGAGTTCTAATTGACTCTTGACCAGCAACCGCTATCATCTCTGAGTTATCACCCACAGCAGGTAAGCCAAGTAACTGCGTACTGCATGCTTCCGACAGTCAGAATGCAGACCAACACCACCACATCCTTTGGGTGTGGTGGGACACATGATGAGACAGACGTTGACGATGGTGTGACCTGTCAAAGTGATTAATACTCCCAGTAGCACGAGTGGAAAGACACACCTTGTAATCCACTGGATGGCCACTACCACTGGTCGTCTATGTTCATGACTGCTGCATCATATCGACCGTATTTCCATGAAGAGTCAGGAGGGTGGGCATTGACGGTGAAAGTGGGAGCAACTGTGGACAGATCATGGTATACTTTCTGCTGAAGATGAACCTTGTACCACACATGGAGACCTCCGAATGGAAGGTAAGCATCCGGCGGAGACCTTCTTTGACCACCGAAAGTATGCAGGTTGTGGGGAAAATTTTGCTCGTGAAGGAGGTAGTCGGCCAATGCCCCATGAAGGTCAGGTAACTCAAACATCTTAGTGATGTCATCAATGGGAACGTGCCTGTGTGACGTGTCGTAGTTGAGATGGATAGCTGTGGATCTAGCTTTGAAGGTATGGAGTGGAGTGGGGACAGAGTTCAGGGGAGAGGAGGAGAGTCGAGTAGCTATGTTGAAAAAGTTACTGACCCTGCGTGCCGGGGCCCATATACTGTCCAGTACGTTCCTAGTATCTTCTTCAATGACTCCGTTGTCGCTCTCCTTATCACTGTCGTGCCCTTCACCATCAGGCGACATAGCTGCATGGAGTGCCAATGCAGTGTCAAAAAGTCAACACTTCTCATAGCGGTTGAGACACCGGCAGATCTGAGAATCGTAGTTGTGATTATTGGTGGTCGAGGCAGGGTCCTTGATGACTTTGATGTGAGCGTGCTCCGTTGTGTCTGCTGACCACTGTAGCAAAGAGCCAACCCGCTCGATACTGGGAGTAACACTTTGCATCAGCTCAATCTTTGGAATATGCCAATGCTTGAGGATAGAACTTGTCTTGGCACCTCAACGAAACCCGTTGTCGATGATGGCATGCTTATGGTCGTGAAATTCTTGCAATGCAGCTTTGATCTTGTCGCGGGTAATAGAGGTAATAGTGGTAGCCTGAGAGAGATATCGAAATTCCATGAGGGCGTGAACCGCAATGATAACATTGGGGTCTGTTGCACCGGCGATGACAACAACAATGAATCGTTGGATATCCCTTTGGGCCCTTCCGCTGACTTGCTTTAGTTTTGTGATTCCACAAGGAAAGTGGCGGAGACCAGTGATACGGGGATGACGGAGAATCGGAAGTCCAGCTCAGCAGTGCCAAGGGCCTGCATACACCAGCGAACATCGTGATCCCAGAATTCGCGATGTCATTCATGTAGGCTTTCGGGTGTAATGAATTCGGAGGGTTGGGCAAGTGGCCAGTCCCGATAAAATGGGTGTGATACACCACTGAGCTGAAATCGCTCACAAGCTGCAAAATACTTGATGACATCGCTGACGTCGCACTCGATAGACACCAACTGGCTGAGTGTGGTGGCAGCAGTGCGAGGCTGGTGGCGGTCCGGATCGCCGAAGTCCTTATACGTGGCAGTCGTGACAGGAGAGGTATTGAACCACACACATGCCAGCATGCATGCCTCTGGGGTATCGACGATATATGAGACCAAAGGAGTGAAGCAGTACTGTAAGTTTCCGACGGGATCAGCCATCATTCGACCTATGTGTGCCGCCTGTTTGAGAGGTTCGAGAATGATGTCGAGGCATTGGTGAAAAAGTCGAGCGTCGAGGACACTGCGCATTCTAGAGACGTGATGGGTAAATTTTGCGATTGGCATCAACGCCAGGAGGAGGAATGCATGCGAGGATCCCTTGTTCCTCACATCCATTTTTATGTTTGCAAGACTGATCAACAACGGATGTGCGACCCTACCGCCGCACATATTTGTAATATCTGTTTTGTCAGATAAAAGAATAACGCCACAAAGTGTAGCGCCAGCGGGTATCTTTGTCTGCGAAGATTCATGAATCAATGATCGCCTAGAGTGTGAAAAATCTTACCTGCATGTCCCAAGCGCCATCACTACTCATCCATTCTGTGAACACCCTCACGAGGCGCTCAGCCGTTGTGAACAGACGGAACGGTGAGAAGTCCATCTTGCCTGCGAAATAAGGATGGCTAAAAAGTAACTTGACGCTGTAGGAGCTGGAGGCTCTCTACGTCCGTATACAGAGTTTTTCCCCTTTTCCAGCACCCTCTAGGTTGTCCAAGGTGTCCAGCAACGTTCCTGTCCTACCCCGTGTCCATCCGAGTGGACCCAACCTTTATAAGTACGTTTCCGCTTTCCGTTCCGTTCTTTCCGATCGTCTGTCCCAACCCGGGCACGGCCGGTCGATGACTAACATGATATAACCAGCTCGTTGCGTTTCATACGTCATTCTTACTTTTTCCCATTTCCTTATTTGTATACCCGATCACCGGCAGCACTTACTTCCGTCCGGATCGTTCCAGACCACTTTTACTTCGTTCCATGGAAGGGTCGCCGTATGCAACTACAGGGCGATTCGTACCTTTTCGTATGGTTTCTTGTCTCTTTCTACACGACATTGTTACCCGTGACAGCGAAGATTATTTTCTTCACAGCCTTTGACTGCGCTTTTCGTAGTTACCTTATATGTACTAAGTCTTGGGAGTTGCCTGGACTATAAAATCTGTACCCTTTGTGGGAATGCAGTACCTTCTTTCCAGCTCGATCTTACGATTCTAAGTCTTCCTCCGACCTCGTCCAAAACTTCGTCACCTTTCCCGCTCGTATCCGGTCCTCGTCCTTGACTGGAAAACCACTTCATCTCCCCAGATCTTTGTATTTCGACCGGGTTCATCCGGATTTGTTGTCTCGCCCGCGGGAAAGTCTTTGCATACCCTTCTTACCACTAACCTACCTCAGGCCCCTTGGGACAAGTATCAGCTCGCACCCGCCCTGTGTCCTTGCTAGTTTTCCCTAGCTTCCTTTAGGGTTTGACACACCCTGCACTGACTATCTGTTTTACAACACAGTCGAGCGCATCATGGAAATAAAGGTGAACAGGTCGCTTTGTTTCGTGCGTGGTGGGAACTATCTGGAACTGCCATTGTGGACCTGATGGAAGGAGTTCTGCCCACGAACGTAGTTCCTTCGCTGTGCGAAAGGAAAGTAGCATCTTCTTTGCCTGAATGGATGGTTAAATACATGACGTTAAACAACTATGTAGAACGTACCGCCTGCAAGGAGAGAAAGTTATCGATAGCATTCATGCTAAGCCGTGATGTTAACAAGAAGTTGGCCATCTTCCAATCATCAAGACTCGCGAAGGGGTAGTAAAGATTACGCTTGCGGTAGACAGCGTATGGATCCGAGTCGAACCAAGAAAGGAATGTTTTTCCTTGCTCAAAAGTCACAGAAGCGCCAGGGAAGGTGTTGATAACTCTTCCAAGAGGGTCCACTGCTGCAGGGACGTCCCAGTCTAGTTCTGGGCCAAAGTCCAACTGAAACTTGGACTTGGATAGTGAGGGTGATGGAACGTCGTCACCATCTTCTCCTTCATGCTCAACCTGTTCTTCTGCAGCCTGAAGGGCAGCTGAGACCAGCTCTGTGTTCCAGTCATGAGCATTGCAGGCTGATTGAGGTTGCGCTCGGTGAAATGTGACTGCCCTGTCGGTGGGAAAATATTTGAGACACTTAGGACAAATTGGCATTGACTTGGAATGGAGAGTCAGGGAGAAGGAAGGCTTACAGACTGCACACTGTAAGTACAATGTGGTCTACATATGTCAGCTACGCTTATCGCGCTGTACAAACAAGTCGTGACAATAAGCTTGTATGCATCTGTACGTCACATCACAGACGCTATAAGTAAAAAAAACCACTCGTTTGTGAGTTTATTGCGTCCCCCTTCACGATCTGTCCACCTTGATGGCAAGTTCTGACCAGCCTGAAGTCCCGGCTGATGATTCGGCGACGTCTGCTCAGTGGACTGGCAATGACACTCTCCCAGACTCTGACCCCAAGCTTTCCCAGTCACCACCCTGCTCCACTGCTCCGCTCAGCCTGAGTGCTCATTCCACCTTGAGCACAGTCCCTGGCACACCTGGTGCTGACCATTCTGTGTCATTTCTGTCGGTCAGTCGACCATTCGCCTATCACCATCCCTGTGTGCCATTGAGGGGAACACCCTCGGCTGTTGGTGCCATTCGTGCACGGAAGTCTATTCCCGCCCTCTCTTACGCCGGTACGCCTCTCCGGAATGCTCTGCTCGAACCAACATCCAGCGAATTTTGCAACTCCACTACTCGTATGGACACGAGCATCTTAGGAAAAAGACTCAAGGTACGCATGTAATGTATTTAGTCAGTGGACAACTCCCAAATATCTCAACAGACTGATACGGATGCCTCTGATACCTCTGATCCCGAGCGCGAAGAATTCGAACACCAAGAGGCGCTTCTCCTCCTCGAGGTCACGAGGGCTGAGTCGGCTGTCCGTCGATCTGAGAGGAATCTAGCACAGATGCAGCTAGACAAGTCCACTGCCCGCGGCACACTCTACAAATATCGTGTCATGGAAATGCAAAGAAGGTTCGATATGGCCGAGTCTCACGTCGGGTCCATTCGTAATTCCATTCGAACGAATGGAGGCGTCCTTTGCGAAGGTTCCCTGCACAAGCGTCACCGTCGTCAGGCTTCAATCTCAAGTATTAGTATTGATCAGGATTCTGGTACGTGCTTCATTAAAAACCATGGCGTCCTCAATCTTACAGTCTCGCCACACGCAGACCGTGCATTGCCCGAGGTGTAGTAGTAGATCACTGTTATATTGTTGTCTGAGTCATTCCATGTTCATGCCATGTTCTGTTTCTCAACTGTAATGCCATTGATATTGTTGTTTCCGGATTCCCTTACGTGTCCAAGAAAGAGAGAAAGTCGCGGTGAATTACTGTGGACTGTGACCAGCTGTAACGACTGACTGTTGTGTCACTTAGTCATCAAATTGACCGTACACACAAGTACACATGTACAGTACAACCAGTGATTGCAAGTATGTCGTCTAACTTGCTACCTTATGATTTCATACTGAAATACCCCCGATCTCACCAGCCTATTTGTCCCTTGACCGCCCCTCATCACATCCACCGCCATCAGATCATCTGATGCTTCCCTGAGTCCGAGTTGCTGAAACCGGCATGACGTTCAAACTAAACGAGCAAACTGGGCCCAGTCGATCTCAACGGACCCTCAGCCACGGTGCCGACGGCCCAGCGCCACCAACGATATGACAACGACGACATGTGCGCACAGGCTGCACCCTCCCTGCTCAGCCGCACCCACACCACCACCGCTGCCTGGACGATGACGACGCATTGTCGTCGATGGCCTAGCGCCATCAACAACAACACGACGATGGCAATGCGTGCGCATCCACACGCATGCCATGGCGACAACGACGCAACGTTGTCGATGGCCCAACACCATCAACGACACCACGACGATGACGTCACACCCATACCACCACCGCTGACTGGAGGACGCGGTGACGATGACATGCACGACTGCACTTGGCCGCCTTTCGCCCCCGTCACCTTACCCTCATTGCCTCGCCTCGCCTCGCCTCGCCTCTCCCCCTCACCTTGTCACTGTGACGTCTGACGACTGACTCCGAGTCAATGCGACGTGCTCGTCTCGTTGTTGTCGTTGTTGTTCCCTTCGCCCTCAAGGCATTCTGGATCGCTCTGGAGACCGTCTGGTGTGGCTGTTTCGCCGCCCAGCTCATCAGGCTTGTCTGGACCTATCGTAGGTGAGTTTTCCTCATCTTCTTGTTTCCAGTGTTGTTGGGCTTGTTCTGACGCGTTCGGCACTCCCCTAGGTCGGTTCCTAGGGTCCTTTTCACCATCCAACGCTCCCGACGCGTCTGTTTCGGCTCTGGTAGGCACGTCGTCCGAGTCACAGCTCAGTTCTCGTCTCTCCCCCTCGAGCTCAATGCTCGGGAGTTCGTTCTGTGGTTTGGCGGGCTCGTCTGGGCTGGTGAGTGGTGGAGGAGGCTCTGGGGGTGTTCCAAGTACATCATGGTCGCCTGTGGAGGTGCAGTCACTGATCATCTTCGTCAGCTTCCGTGCTTGATCACTTGTGCGTCGTCGCACTCCATCTCTCCCCCTTGGCTGATCGGCGGCGAGTGAGCACTCGGAGAAGCCCTCGGTAAGAGCGAGTGCCAGTGTACTCGTTTCTCTAGAAACACATGGCTAACGATATGGATCCATCTTCAGCCCCTACTTCAAAGGTTTCTTCACTCAGGAGCTGTGACTGTACTGGTCGGGAGCCTATATTTGGAAGGCCCGCGCGTTGGTGGAACCAGCAAGACTGGCCAAATGGCTTACTATGACTCGGACTCCAGCCCAGGACTCAGCTATTATTCAACCATCATGATGATGGGATCATTGCTCAGCAATTGTATCATACAAATGATCATCGTTATGGACACATCTAATAGATTACCGTCTCGTAGCTCTGTCCAATTCATTCATGTGTCCGAAAAGAACACTCTGTGTATTGCTATAAGCTAAGACAAGCTGTGATCTACTGTAATTGACTGCATTACTACGCTGCTGCTGGACTGTGTGCACTGTGATCGGCTGAATTGACAAGCGATTATGGGATTGTGTGCGCTGTCTGCTTGGCATCGCTTGTGCCTCTGTGACACTGCCGAGGTGTCATGCTGTAAATTACTGTCATAATGCTGTCATCACTGATGTCACTGTGACAAAATAAGGGATTTACTGATGTACTATCATTGCGACAGACCTCACAAAGCGAACCGCTCCTCGTCTCAACGTCAAACTTGAAGCTACTGGATGGAAGTATTGACAGAGAGCCAGCGATCTGGACGGTCACAAATGGGACGACCTTGACGCTGAAGATGGAAATGATCCCTTGATGGTTAGCAAATACGTAATCAAGACTTTTGACTACATGAAGCATGTCCATGGGGGTCCAGGTATTCGACATTGGTCACACGGATTGCTCCAGCCATCTCACCCCGGATCTCCTACAGCTTGCCACGCTCCCAAGTCCTGATTATATGTCAAGTTCCAGGTAATTCCGCTCGTTTCTGCCTTCTCCTAGAAACATTCTTACGTGTTTAAATTATATCAGTATTCTGAATATGTCGGCGCAGTCTAAGGTCATCGCTCGCCAAGCTTCAATTGGTTAGCATTACTACGTGCCCCCATATCACCTTCAAGGTATGCCTTTTGTATGTTGCTTCCTTCACTATGCCGAGTCCTCACACACCAAGTCTGAGATCCTGTTCACAGAGCGCTACATGTGCTGAAGCCATCGAAGCTTGAGCCTGACAAGTTACAGTACTCTGGAAGGTTGGAGCGCTTGAATGGTGGTTATTGTCAATGGCTACTCTCCTGTCTTTCACCACCTCAATCCGGCTAGCTCGCTTGATTCTTGGTTACGTTCAGAAGATTCATTCTTTGTGATGGAAACATGGTGTGAGCATGTATGAATGTTGTTTTCTTTGCAGTTTACCCACGGTTTAACTCATTCGTTTGTTCTCCCACTATGCCACCCGAACGAAAATCTCGATGTACAAAGTATAATTACTCGGAGGAAACGTTGACCCGGCTGATACCTTGTTCGAACTGTGGCAAACAGTTCAAAACCCAAGGTATCAAGCAACATGAAATCAGCTGCAAAGCCCGGAGCTTGGTGAAGAAGGACAGCGCTGAAGCAGGGCGCTGTTACAAAAAAGCAGTCAGAGGTGAGTGATATGCATTACACAAAATTCTGACGGGCCAGTTCATACTGAATCAATCTGGTCTGCGTTACTCAGCCCAACTTAAGGCGGGGTCTAGCCATTGCACCCCTTTGAATGACCCACCACTCTTGCCTCCCACCCTTGCGCAAGGTGGAGGAACTCGAAATGAACCTAATGTGGTGGGCCTCTACGAGGACGAAGGTTAGTCTCAATATTAATGGTGTGAACTCAACTTGATGTAGGCATCCCAGGGCCACCTTTCGAGCCGATTGATGACCGCCCTGTCAGTCCAGGTAAGGAGCTACGGCCATATTTTGAATTGGAGTCAAAATACTCACAGCCATCATCCCAGTACCTTCCGACACAACAATGTCTAGTGGAAGCTCTCACAGATTTCCGCAATCTGCTATTGAGCCTCCAACTGATGTCAAGATGAAGTACCACCCTTGTAGCAAGCGTCCGACCCTTTTCCAAGGCCCTGACGAATTTTGTTTGCACAAATCTTCATTTCAACCTCCCCAGGACGATGCTCCTTGGCGTCCGTTCAGATGCGAGGGAGATTTTGAATTTGCCGAAATTGCGCTGGATGCTTCGCTTAGTCAGGCGCAGGTTGATGCTCTGCTTGATCTTATTGCCCGTGTTGCCAAGGGTGTGGCCGAAGTAACCTTCAAGAATGAGTGAGAACTTCAAAAAGCATGTGATACAGCTGCTGCCGAGCTCACCCCAGTATGTTAATACAATGAATGTATCTGTAAACAAATTGATCTATAATCTATTCGTAGTTTATCAAGCACAGTATCACAGTGCTGTACAAGAAGGAGGAGCGGACCTTCAAGGTACATGCAAGGTCTATATGACAGTGGTTACTCGACCTCCTGAATAATCCACATATCACCCCGCACTTTGTTTGGGATGCGGAGCGTCTTTACAAACACAACGGCAGCGAGTTCGAACATTTCTATGATGAGCCTTGGACGGTAGACAGCTGGTGGGATATCCAGGTAAGTTATTTATGAGTATCAGTCCAGTCTTGTAGTCTTACATATGTGTTTGCAATACAGTCCGC
Organism: Hortiboletus rubellus; assembly: GCA_038092815.1. NCBI lineage: Eukaryota > Fungi > Basidiomycota > Agaricomycetes > Boletales > Boletaceae > Hortiboletus > Hortiboletus rubellus. Next base: position 7,596 of record JBBPRB010000416.1, on the reverse strand, counting down.
TTTACCTGCCAGTGCCGAGAATGCAGTTCCCCTCGCCCTCATCCTATATGCCGATAAGTCAAAGCTGTCATCGTTCGGTACAGTCAAAGGGTATCCCGTTGTGGTGCGATGTGGGAATCTTCCTGTCAACATACGAAATAGTGCTGATATAGGTGGAGGTACTGTTGTCGGCTGGTTACCGATTGTGAGTTATTACCGTCTGCTAGGACTAATCGAGATATATTTACATTCTTGCCTTCAACGTGACCATGACTTCCATAGGTTCCTGAAGATGCCGAGGAAGAAGGAAAACTTGGATACACCACGCTAAAGCGTGTGGTCTGGCACAAATCGTTTCTAAAGCTTCTCGACGAAGTTGCACAACATTCGGTGATGGGTTATGCACATATGTGCTATGACAACATCTTGCGCTGGTTATTTCCTCTCGTTCTGATTCTTTCTGCTGACTTCGAGGAAGAGTAGGTCTAAGTTTATAAAACCTTTTCCTTTCAACCACTTGAAGCTCAGTGCGGCTTGCAGATGTATGATGTCACTTACTCGTGGGCGTGGCGGCAAGTGCCCTTGTCCAGTTTGCTTGGTTCCACTCGAGGAACTTCGTGATCTCTCGAAATCCTTTCCACTCGAGGAACTTCGTGATCTCTCGAAATCCTTTCCACTCCATTCGCAGACCGAGGCGCAGGAAGCGTTGGCTGCTTGGGTAGAAAATCGGGCCAGAGGTGAAGAACTACTCAAGAAACTCGGACTCCAACCAGTCAAGGTACGTATTATCTGCCACTTAGTAACTTCGTAGTCATGAAATTGTTCTGTATCACCGCGTGAATCTGACTGGCTTTCATTGCAGAATGTATTTTGGATCATTCGATTCTCTGATCCACACAGGGCACTCAGCTTTGATAGACTACATGCACTACATCTGGGACTATGGGGTAAGCACATTTTGGAGGAGCTGAAGAAAATTCTCGCCTTCCTAGGGCGAGAATCTGAGGCGATGGTTGAGAAATAGTAAGTCGACGGTAACAACTATTCATATTATATCTGCAATTCCTGAACTGTCTACCAGCGTCGCCAAGTTCCCTTCATGGCGGAATTTATCACATTTCAATGCCATGATCAACATTACTTTCAATGATGGAAACAAGATGCACGACCTTGCAAAGGTATGTATCCCACCGTTTAAACTGTCCACAATTTGGCACTAATCTCATAGCACAGCAAACATTTTATGGCTTGTTCAATGTCTTGAAGAAGAGTGCTGTTCCTGAGGGTTATGCTCTCCTTCAAATGCTCCAGGTCTATCTTGAGCTCGACGGTTTGATCTCTCTCGACGTCCACACTGAGACTACGCTCTCTATGATTGAGAAGGAGTTACTTCGATTCAACGACACCTTGAATGTGAGTAGCTCTTTAAATAAGGACTTCTGATCTATCACTAATAGATAGTACTGGCAGGATTACATTGAATTAGCAATGAAATCCAACATCGATGGCTTGAAGGTGGACTGGGACTTCCCGAAAGTCCACCTCTGGAAACATGTAGTAAGGGACATCTGCTGCAAGGGCGTAGCATGGAATTTCAGCATGCGACCAAATGAAAGCATGCATGGTGCACTGAGGGAGGCGTATGAATGACGGTCAAACGGAAGAGATGTCACCAGCCAGGCAATTCTTTTTCCTACCAACTGGCTGACTCAATCTGAATCCACTATCCAGGTTCTACGAGTTGATCACCACATGCTTGCTGCAAAGCTGCTCTGACTGCATATTTCATCCCAAAAGCTCGCCTATGACGATTCAGAAGGTTTGGATTCCGAACTAGCTAGCATTAACGATCTCGGCTCAGAACCTTCTGAGTTGATTCAGCGCGCAAGGCTTGGTGCACCATGCAAGACATCAGTGACCATGCAATCCCTTGAAACTCAGAGTGTGACAGACAGTGCATTTAGTGGAATGCACAAACAGTTTGCAGAGTTCCTTAATTCGTCGGTCAATGCTTGGGGATATGATGTCACCAAGTATATCACAATCCCTCCTTCCTTTGAGGTACGTAGATTTGCATTCGAGTCATCCATTTTCTCCAGAACACGCCACGCAAAAGTGAGCTAACCTAAGTGAAATCCAGATCACCGAGCACCGATACCTTCAAGTAAACTATTCATCAACTGTTGACTGGCGAGAGGCCACTGACCACCTTCGCTGCAACCCGCACTTCTTTGGGAAACCGCAATACGATTGTGCAATCATCCAACTCACAGCAACGGAAGTTGCGTTTGTCCGTCTTATCCTCATATTCACCTGCCACATCCTGGAGTTGGATGGCATGTTCGAGTTTGCACTCGTGCAGCCGTACTCAACAAGGACTGGTCCTGCCCGCCGATTAGACCGTGACTTCAAACTTACCCGCGTCAAGGCTTCTGCGTGGTCTTCTTCCATCTTTATCTCCATAGCCTCTATCATTCGCGGTGCTGTCCTCGCCCCTGACACAGGAAACAGGGAGGATGCCTTTGTTGTCAACTATCTCGACGATGACATGTTCCTCTGTATGAAGGTTTAGTACGAATTCCAGTCCGCTAGGTAATGTTACTTAGTCGTTGCGCCTTCTGAATCTGTGTTGTGTATCTCGAAAATCGGTATCGTTCAATTCAATTACATGCGAATCACTCTGAATCCGAATCCCCACAATTTAAACCTAATAGGTTCGGCATTGGAAACCCACTAACAAGCCCCATTCATGTCAATGCACAGTTGTTATTGGAGGGCGACGCTGCCGCTTTGCATCAACAAGACCGGCTGAATCATTTCCGCTCACCCACTCGTCCATGTGAGTACTATATTGACCGACCACACGCATATCATTACTTATCATTACAGGTAATGACGGTCTGCGCCCTCATAACAAGTCGTAAGTATTCATTCAGACACCAAAATACTCCAGGACACCACCATAATACTACACGTGTCACGTTAATCTCCGTCTCAAGAAAGATCAATAAGGTAAATTGTAGTCAATTTCTTTGTTTCGGGAAAATGCCTCGTTAAACAAGCACGCATGCAGTGACACTGTTTTAACCGTCGCGGCGCAAACTGGGACGTTGTCCACTAACAATATCTGAGGCCGACGAGAATATAAAACAGCAAAGGTGCCAGGTTTTCAGTCCATTGCCAGATCGTCTGGACCCCACTGACATCATCAGGCCGCACTGTCTTTTTAATTACCTTCCTTTTTGGTCTTGATCCAGAACCTCTGAATCCTCCCTTTCAAACCTCCTGCTCGACTGTCAACATGCCACGCCGCCCGCCACCAGTCCAGGATCAAAACAGAGAAGTCTTCGACCTGGACGGATCTGGCGCAGACGATGAATCAAGTCAAGAGGAAGATGAGGAACAAATCACAGCCATTATGCAACAGCCGCCGCCTGAAGCAGATATACCCTCACTGCGCAAGGTTCATTTTAGTAACATTGCCCTGTTAGAATCATGCTCATAATCCATATGCAGGTGCTCTCGTTGGCTCAGCGTGCTCTCAGTGAAACGGATGCTGATCTACGCAGGGTCAAGAAGGAGCTCTTCACTCTCACAGCATCCCTACCTCCGAAGAAGCGCAAAGCCGTGCTAGACAAGTCGGACTCAGTCAATGAGTCTGTTGGACAAGTAGCCAAGAAGTTCGCCATTCTATACCACCTATGGGTCATCCATGGACTTTTCCCGATCGAAAATAACCCTAACGTCAACCTTAGTGCTATGGCGCGCTGGGCTTCACCCGAGGCGAAGCATGATGCGGTTGTCACCGAACTGTTCATGATCATACCTGAAGCTTTGACCAAGGAGATACATACGTACAAGTCTTTTGGTTCTGTGGTACGTGGCCGAGTCTATGTGTACTGTTCAACCCATACTAACAAATTAAACTTTAAACTAGTTTACCAGTGTCCTTAACCAAGAAAGATCCAACATGCTTCGTGCCATCAAGGAAGCTTCGACCTACATCTTTGCCCCACTGAAGATTATGGATGCAACAATTTTCACTTCCCCAGCACGCAAGCGTGATGATCCAGAAATTAAGTGCCTTTCAATGAAGGATGGCTCTTACCACCGCTTCTCTCCCATTCTGTTTGCGAACCCGGACCAGATTTCACCAGAAGGATTTCTTAGGAGCCCTGTTCTCGTCAATGTAAGTCGTGATTTTCTCGCTCTAGCCACGCTAACTCCACTTCTTTTAAGATCATTCGTCTACTTATCTCTGGTAGGACTGCTCTCACTGGGGAGAAGGCGCACAGCGGACCGAAAGCAAGGGGCAAGATCTATGGTATCAACAGTGTTACAGAGGGCCTTGTAGCGGGAGCGGCCGTATTCATGAGTCATTGTGAACTGTCTACTCTCTAATATGGATTGACACCGAAGCTTAGGCTCATTACTTGTTGACGCCGGATCCAGAACTCCAAGCTGTGGGTAGTAAAACAAGGATTCCTTACAAAGCGGACTACGACTTCTACCTTGAGCGCCTTCACAAACGCTCTAATTGGACAATTGAGACGATGAACTTTTTCAATATAGAAGTCTTTGGTACTAACAAAATCCGTGAGAAGCCCTCTAAGGAGACGATACCTTCTGCTCCTCTGCATACCTGGGAAGACGACTTTCTCGACCACCTGGACAACAACGCTGATGGACCCATACCCGCACAAAGTACCACTGGGGCAAGTACGCACTCCAGTGGCTTCGGTAACATCAATAACTCAGCTCCTGGATTGACCCCACCTGGATCTCCTCACTATTCGCCGCCCCATTCTCCTCTTTCTGTGCTGCCCTCTCACTCAGGCTTACGTAGACTGCCTCACTCACCTGCGAATCAGATTTCTCGCCCTGCCAATGGTCCGGACTCTCCCGGATCCCCGGCAGCGACTTCCAATGCCATGGTATCAATTCACAACTATCCTGGAGCGACTGCGGCGGCAGTTTCACGGCTGCAGATGGAAGTTGGGCAGATGAGTATAAGTGGAACTCAAAGCGCTCAGGCAGGATCATCCACCCAGATGTCATCAACTCGCAGGGTGTCATCTTCTCGTCGCCCTGCTCCTGTCCCTGCTCAAATTCCCAAATCATCCATACCGCCCACCAATTCTGGCCTGCCTTTAGTCCAAAAACGTGTCACACACACCCGCACTAAAGCTCAGAAGTGATTCAGAGATAATAAGTCATACCCCCTGACTTGGACTCCCCCAATTTCGTACACTGCATCCTTTTATTCTGTTTTGTCTGCAATGAATCACAGCTGATAATACGAGTTCAGACCCGATGACTAGTATTATCATTATGACACTCAGTCTGTCGGAAGCATGCAGTACGCAGTTACTTGGCTTACCTGCTGTGGGTGGTAACTCAGAGATGATAGCGGTTGCTGGTCAAGAGTGAATTGGAACTCAGATGACTGAGTTCGAAAGCTATATACGCTACATGAAGTGCGTGTGAACTAACTACTATAAATGAACTACTACCATGTAATACGAGTTTGTTCAACACAGTCCTACTGTGGTAATATACCGTTGACATAATAGAATCAGTTTTATCCACGATGAGTCGATGACATTTGACACAGACGTCGCTAGTCGACGTTGATCTTTTGGTGTGCATGACGTCAGGGTTCAGGGAAAAGAGCTGTGTTCATGACCTTCTCCAAGAAATGTCTTACATTGGGTGGCGATCTCTGTGGCATTAAATTCTGAGATTCAATACAACTTTATGGATCGCATTGACACAACCTGCCACCAAAAGACCAACTTGCGCTCGAATGCATTAAATGGTCAGTGAAACAGTTGGTTAGCCGATTCAGACAGTTACAGTAATTTAGCCGATGATCAAAACCAATACTACCCAGATACTGCACAGACAGGCACCACCATCGACATGGGTTACAGTCGCTGCGAAGAGTCGCAGTGTGGCTCACGATCACCTCGCATTTTAAAACCACCACCTCATTCGGTGAGTCGAGTCTAAGTGTTGGTTCTCGCAGTCAGATTCAGAGGCGGGACAGAGACGTTGAAAGAAGAGCCATCCGCGCCAAAGAAACGGCAGTCTCGTTGGGAAGCGACCCCGACGGAGAATACTGTTGCCGTTTCCGAAACTCCCAAATGCTTGCGTTGGGACCAAGCTGCTGTCATCCCCAATACACCTATGACCCAGATTATTATGAATGCGCTGGGTGTCATGCACGAGGACAAGCATGACCGCTACCTTACAGATGAAGAGCTGGATGCTATTCTGCCGGCCACAGGGTACGTCATTGTTACTCCTCTGCCAGGCTATGCGCTGATGGTTGCCCCTCTCAAGTTGATGGCGACGCCTATTACTGATGCCGGGGGTTTCCACATACAAGAGTCATCTGACGCTGCTGCCATTGCGGCGGCTGTGGATCTCGCACCTGAGCTGCCAACGGAGATTCCAGGAGTCGGCAACCTTGCCTTCTTCAAGCCAGAGGACGCTCGGTATTTCGCAAAGATTCTCAAAGAAGGGGACGAGACTGTGCTTTCGGTAGATGAAATGAAAGAACGCAAGATCATGCGGCTTCTCTTGAAGATAAAAAACGGCACTCCACCGGTCTGAAAGACTGCCCTCCGTCAGATCACAGACAAAGCTCGCGAGTTCGGCGCTGGTCCACTCTTTGATAAAATCCTCCCGCTACTCATGGAATGTACTCTGGAAGATCAAGAATGGCATCTATTGGTCAAAGTCATCAACCGTGTCTTGTACAAGCTCGATGACCTTGTCTGCCCTTATGTGCACAAGATCCTAGTCGTCATCGAGCCTCTACTTATCAATGAGGATTACTACACTCGTATCAAAGGCCGCGAAAGCATATCCAACCTCTCAAAAGCCGCGGGTCTTGCCCATATGATCTCCACCATGCGTCCTGACATTGATCATGCTGATGAAACCATCTCCCTTCCTCAAGGCCGTCTGCTGCAGTAACCCCCCCCTCCCTACTCCCGATATCCCATCACTGTCATTTTCCCTGACATCTCCAGCATCGTCGGCATCTTTACCCACCCCACCCAGTATCGAGGACCTCACTGCCAAGATCATGTCGGCATCATTGTCGTGACTCACCAGGTCTCACGAAAGCAGAGGCCATTCTGAATCCTGTCGCCCATTGTGTGGTAATTCAACCTAGCTCACGTCATTTGCCCAGAACAGTCGTCTTGAAGACGACACTTATTGTGTACCCGCCACCCTGTTGTCCCAGGTCGAAGCGCATACTTAAAAACTAGGCAAATCCCTCCTTGTCGCTCCCGAGATCATGTTCAAGTGCGATTCGAGCCCGTTCTCCCTACCCCCATCCTGTCAATGTCCTTTTAGAAATATATCCATACCCACACGCCATGCGCCGACCTGCATGAAACTAGTTTCATGCACGCACATAGCAAAGCAGTCACCCGAGAAACAGAATTTCCACAGCTCCCTGTGGACAATACCCTTTGATACCATAGGGAATGATAGCCCCTATCATGAGCTATATACCCCTATTTTTCCAGATTTTTCCACCTACTGGTTATTGAGATATTCATTAATCTCTCTAGTCATACCCTTACACTTGCAAATATG
>JBBPRB010000415.1:0-16633 GCA_038092815.1 Hortiboletus rubellus | reverse complement strand
GAACTAAACTATGTACGGAACAAGGAGTATCGTAAGTAATATGTCAGAAGAGTTTAGTCAGAGGTACAAGAAGTCCGGAGGAACGGAGATGCATATTTACAGAGAACGGACCGGAGATCGCTCCTGAGGAGCGGAGTTGTGCCCGGAGGGCCGGAGTGTGCTAGGGGTTGGCACGGTATATGACAGGAGGGGGGATTTATATCTTCTTCTGCCTTGGGGTGTGGATTTTATTTCGTTGTGTAACAGGTGGAATAACAGTAAGGTGGAGAGGCAGAGCACCACTTGGCTGATATGCTTTCATATAAGGGCTGGAATGGGAAGTAAGTCAGCATGTGTAAAAAGGAGGTTGGTAGCTGATAATCACATGCCTCCTGTGATAAGGGAGGCAGTTACTCACTGGACTGATTCCATTTTTTTTGGAAAAGCCTCTTGCGTTCCACCCTTTCTCTCCTTTGCTCAGTCCTTTTTGTAGCATTGTCATTCCCCAGACTTCAACTACATATAGCATTTTGGATACTGCAACTGCTTCATATAATTTTTTCATCATTCATATTTTGACCCCTTTTGATACTTTAGTAAGGCATTTGCAGGCGAGTATATCCTTGGTTCCTTTCATGATGGCATATGTTGCATGGGACATGAAGCATAGTTCTTGGTCTATGATGACACCTGGGAATTTGCAGATAGTAGTAGTTTTGATACAGTGGCTGTTGATGATGATTGGTGGGTGCATGGGTGGGGAGTGGTGACCTGGACTGAGTGGATCAGCTGTTTTGTTATAAGTAGCACAGATGAGAGATGTCTTGTCTATTTCGAATTCTATGTGGTGCAAGGTGCTCCATTTCAGAGCTCCGCCTGGTCAGTTAGTTCATGAGTTCCAGGAGTTTCTTGTTGACTTTTTTGAAGGATTTTCCTCTTGCTGTGAATGTAATGTCATCTATGAAGCTCGGAGTAAGAATGTCACAGTGATTGTCTTCCAGCCTGATCAAGTCAGCATTGTAGAAGAGGAAGGTGATGGGGGACAGTGGATAGCCTTGGTCTAATCTGATTGGAATGTTGAAGGGGTCTGATTGGAAGTCATTGAAGGAGAGGGCTGTTTTGCATATTTCTAGTCTTCTTTTGTACCAGTCAGTATACTGTTTAGGGCCTCTTTTCCTCATGTTGTGTATGAATGTTTCAACAACAATGCTCAAAAAAGCAGCTTTGACATCTAGGAAGATCATTGATACATACTTGTCCTTGGGATGGGCCCATGTGTCATGTGTGGACTTTGTTAGTAGGAATATGAAGTCAACTGTGGTTCTACCTGGTCTTCCTCTGAAGTGGATGTCAGGTAAGAGGTGGTATTTTTCTGCCATGTTCATTAGATCTTCTACAATGCATGATGATAGGATTTTCGCCATGGTGTCTAGAAGGATTATGGGTCAGTAGGCTTTTGAAATTGAATAATCTAGGCAGCCAGGTTTTCAGAGGACTACCATGGTCAACAATTTCCACTCCTCTGTGTAGAAGTTTAAGTCGAAGGTGGCTCTGAAAATGAGTCCCATATGTAGGGTGAGTTCATCAGCACAGTTGATAAAAACAGCATTACAAATTCCATTTGGACCAAGCGCCTTGAATGAGGAGAGTTTCTTAATCACTCTGCCGATTTGATCATCTGTAATGTTTGTGAACCTAGTTGGTGGTTCTGGGTATTCTTCATCATTAACGTATGTTGGTATTGTGTCAGGGGCTGGTTTGAAGAAGATTTTATACAGAAGTTGGCTTTTGGCAGTGTTGGGTTGGCTGTTCAGAAGTTTGTCAGTGGGTAAACATTGGAGATTGGAGATACATGATTGGTAGTGGTCTGATGGCTCATCTACGAGGTATTTGTGTACTTGCCATACATTCCCGTTATTGATGTTCTCTAGATATTCATTCCAGTGGGTCTCCTTGGTTTTTTCTAGGTGTGTTGTGAAGCTTGCTTTTGCTGTGCAGTACATTTTGTGGATTGGTAGGAGGCAGTTGTGTCATTTGCAGTGCACTTTCTGGGCAAGTTTCTTCATGTTCATGTTTTCTTTTATGAGTTCTGGAGCCCACCATTGCTTCATGAAGAGGGAGTGTTTGACCAATGGAATAGCTTTCTCAGTTGTAGTTTGAATGGCCGCATTGAGTTAATAGAGTTGTTTGGTTGCTTCCTCTTTGATTTGGATTGGTTCTGCAAGGTTTGGTTGTGAGCGCAATTCCTCCTCAAGAGTGGATTTAAACTTCTTCCAGATTGTACCTCTAAAGTTTCTTCTCTTTGGTGGGCTGATGGTTTGGGGGGTGAGGTTTAGTTTCATGATGATCAGGAAGTGGTTGGTGTTAACTGGACAAGCTGTCTTCTCTGTGTTGCATTTGATGATCACTTCCTTGATGTAGGCAAAGCAGAAGACATTATCTGGGTATGTTAGGTTTTTTGTATTTTGTGCCTCTTGGGTTGGGATGCCCTTGGGGAGTGCCATATCCAGTTCGTATCCAACTATTAGGTCAAGTAGGGGCTGGGCTGCTGCGAGGTTGGCATTGTTAATAGGTGGTGGTTGTTTATATCATCCCAGAGGGGGTGGTGGCAGTTGAAGTTGCCTAGTAATCTAGATAATACAATCTATAAGGTTATTCCTGGGATTGTTGTTGTTTCGTTTCTTGCTTTCAAAGTGGCAGGCAAGGGTGTCAGTCATTTTAGAGTGTGTATAGTCATTGTATATGTTATAAATGTATACCTTTCTCCAGTCGCCTGTTAGTTTAATGGTGGTGATGTCCAAGCTTTTGATCGGAATGGTTCTCCAACTGTCCTTTAACAGGTTTTTGTTGACCAGGATCACTAATCTCATGTGGGTTGCATCCTTGGTACCATGGATAGTTGGATATACATATGGCATTCCATCAAGGGTTGGTTACTGTGAGGTTAACACAGTTTATTGTGGGTTTTTGTATGGTGGCAATGTCATATATTTTGAAGTTGAAGTTACTAAGGAAATGTTGCTGGGCGGTATTGGATTTATTGAGGTTTTGTTGCCATATGCATATCAAGCTTTTCTGGGCTGGTGGTTGGCTGGGTTGTGTATTCATTGGGTGTTTGATAGTGACTCCCATATAGGTTAGCTGGGTGAAAAGGTGGTGGAGGAGGCTGGAGAGAAAGAGAAGTGGCACGAAGGGGTTTGGTTAGTGTCGCACTCACATTGTGAGTTAGGGGAAATGGAGCTTAGGGTTCATGGTGTTTGCTCTCTATCTCTGTTCTTTTTTGCTGCATGTACAAAGTTGTCAAGCTGTGTTTGCGTTTATTGGAATTGGTTCTGCTTGTTTTGTGGGTGGTCTTTTGTGGTGAAGCGGGTCTGGATTGATGGACATCCTCCTCTTCTCATAGGCCATCTGGATACAGTGTTTCTGTTGGGATTACCATTGCTTCTGTGGTTGTTCCTCTTATAAGTTTGTCCATAGCCATCATGTGGTGGGATGTGGGTGAGGGCTGTTGGATTAAAGGTTGATGTTAGTGAATTGTTTGTGTTAGAAGGTGGGAAAGGGGGGGCCATGAGTGGTTTTGGTGTGTGAATTTCTTCCCACGTGGTGAAGTCATTGGCTGTCAGAAAGAATTGGTAGTTGGATGACTTTCTTCATTGCTGTAGTTTTCTCTTCTCTTTCATAAAAGCCAGACAGTTGCAGGACCATGATAGATGCCCTTTTGTGTCGCAGCTGATGCAGAACTGGTCATCTGATTCAGATACAGGACATTCATGGGTGTCGTGGTCAAGGTGTTCTTTGCTGCATCTGCTGCATCTGCATGTGTTGGAGCAATTTTTTGCTAGGTGAAAAGATGTGGGGTAAGTGTAACAGTTGTAGCACTGCAAAGGGTCAGGGTACACTTTATTAAGGGTTACTCTTTTCCCTTTGATGACTAGTCCGTTACGTATGACCTTGTTAGTGTCCTTAGTGCTGTTGATTTGTATTATGGCAAAAGCAACTTTCTGTTCAGGTTTGCAGTGATTGGTGGATTTGATCCAATCTATGGATGAGATCAACCGCTCACTGAGGTTTGATCTGTGCTCAATCTCCCTGACAATGAGATTGTTAGTGGGGTCTAGGGTGATTTGAACGAACTCTGCTATTAATCTTTCCACTTCGTTTACTATGTTTAAGTCAACATTGAACCTGGCCATGAACTCTCTTGCATTCTTGGTTATTTAGAGCCACAAGACTTCTTTCACTATGTTTAGCTTGTATCATATGATGTCCTCTTGGACCCTTTTGACACTAATGAATTTAGCATCTCAAAGGGGGTCTACATACTCTTTTAGTGCCAGGTTGGCTTTTGCAACAAGAGTATATTTGTCAAGGTTTTGGATGTGATCAGGTTGGACTTTAACAAGGATCTGTCTCATTTTGTTTTCATTGCACATTGTTACCTCCATGTGTTTCACCAGGACTGTGGTGTGGGCCATGGATGTGTATGTTGGTTTTGCTGTTGCTGACATCAGGTTGGATTGTGCTGGCGCTGAAAAACAACAAACCTCCTTACAGAGGTAATATGTGTGGGTCTGTGGGCGCAATAGGCTCAACCCAGGGGATTCGCAGGTAGAAACGGCGGTCAGAAAGAAAGTCCACTTGAAGTCTGAAGCGCGGGAAACAAAGTCTGGAGGTCGGTGAAGGTAGTCCGGGTATAGGAGCGGTATAGACAGTGATAGTCCGGAAGTCTGGAGTGGTGGAAATGATGTTGAGCGGTGAAGGGGAGCGGTGAGAACGAAGTGCATGCATTCGTGCGTGCGTTCGACAGGAGATTTGAAGATCGGAAAGATGTATTACTAGTGGAATACTACACACTTTATAGTCCATAGGACTTCAGGAACAAGTGTCTAAACTCTAAGGAAAAGAAAAGGGGGATGTAACTATGTCACAAAGCAAAGATAGAAACATATGAAACATGAGTCAAATGAGTGTAAATGATAAGCAGACATGACAAGGTGATAAAATAGAAGGGAATAAGGTTAGTCCAGAGCAAAGCAGACTAAATAGTCTGGACTATGGAAGTCCTGCATAGGACTAATCCAAGGCTAATGTTGGGCTAACCAGACTTGAAGCGGACTTGAAGCGGACTTGAAGTGGACTAATGGGGATGCAAATGGGAGTCATTGGAGAGTCATGGGTGAGGGATATACCACCGTAGAGACCTATGGATCTCTACAGCACGTCAGTATTTTCACTGATCTTTTGTACTAGTGCCATGATCTTCTCCATGATGTCAGTGAGGATATTAATCTTGTCTTCCTGGTAACCCATCCTTTTGTCCATCTGACATATGTAATCAGTTATTTCCTCTTGGTGGTTGATTGATCTGTTTTCCACAAGGGGGTTCATCTGTGGTGAATCATCAGCTATTCTTTTCAGAAGTACATTAATGGCTCTTAAAATATCGCAGCATGATGCCCATACTCCAGGGCTTTGGGTAGTAAGCTCTTTGATGATTCTGGTGAGGGGGTGGAAGTTGGTATCATTGGGGCTTGTGATATCCAGACTGAATGACTGGAGGATTTTTACTGCATCTGGTAGTGATTTGGGTCCAGCAGATGTTTTTAGTTCCCTGTTTAAATCATCATCAGGTTTATTTTGCAGGATATAATGTCTTTTGCTCCCGTTTCTCATCTGGGAGGGGGTGGGTGCCTTGGATGGTCCTAGGGTAGATGCCGACACTGGCATATTAGTAATGCATTCCTTTTGGTAATAGGTGGCGGAAAAATTCTTAGTGCTTAAGTATTTTGCTGCCCAGGCAGTGAGAAGGATAAGGAAGAGTAAAGCAATTAAGTAAGAAGGAGGGGATAGTGAGTAGGTTATTGTTGTAGCTGGGATTGATTGGTGATAGCATCTTGTTGTCATTTTAATGCTGTTATTGCTGCTGCTGCTGCTGTTTCTTTGTCACCGAAAAAGTTTCAGGGTCCTCAGGCAGTGCCACGTGGTATGAAGGAAAGAAGCTCAAATGAAGTACCCACCCTTGGCTTGCTATGGATGCCAAGATCAAGTGATTTGGATACAATCAGATGAAATAGCAGTCATTTCAAAATGACATGTCATTGGGACACTTATTTGACCCTACATTTAACAATCATTATATCATATGTAACATGGATATTTGACAGCTACTGTATTGATGGTTGCTATATTACCAAGCTGTGTAATTATGTAAGTGATATAATTCCAAGCAATATAAATATCCTGTGTTCCACTTCAATTGACCTCACCACATCATAAAGTCCATCTCTACCCCTATTAAGGCTAATATTCTTGTTTTCCCTGAATCTGATCTCTCTGCTAGACAGATTGTTGGATTTAGGATTCCATATTTGGTATTACATGCTTACATAAGCAGTACTTATATTGGACCATTTACCTTTAGTTTTACTTAGTGACTTACTGAGTATTCTACAGGCAGCACCATCTTTCTACACAGATTGCATCTAAGACTGATCTGGGGACATCCACTATGGCTATACTAATCAAGGAGATTTGTTAGAAAAGCAGAATGTTAAGTTAGGATGTATTTTCAAGCTTTCTTCTTTTGACAAGAGAAGAATTGTTTCTAGTATTACCATTGAAAGGACTAACAATGCAGTCCAAGCCATCCATCTCATCAACCATGCCCTATGCTCTTCTATCCATGCCCAAGTTTAGCAATGTTTTCAAAACTGTATCTTTAAAGGCTGTGGTCAAGAAAAAGATGCCTTTCTTGTCTATCAAGTATAAAAAGATATGGTTGGAACTTACTTTCAAGTACAAGGACTGGACTGTGAAGGGCTGGACCAGAGGTATTTGGTCAGATGAAACAAAAATCAATAGGATTGGATTACATGGAAGCACATATGTGTGGAAAAAAAAAAGGGAAGCCTTTACAAGACAAGAAGGTTTAGGGAATAGTAAAGTTTGGAAGAGGTTCCTTAATGGTTTGAACATGCATGGGCTGGAATGGAGTGGGGATACTTGCATAAGTGAAGAGGAGGATATATGCTAAGCAGTATGTGTCTATTCTAGTGAACATTTTATTTTCCAGCATGGAGAATTTTGAAATTTTAAAGAAGAGCATTATTTTGCAATAGGATAATAATTTCAAATACTCATCCTAAAGGGCTAAAAACTGGTTCAAATCTCAACTCTGGCAACAGTGGACTTCCCTAGATGCAATCTGTCTAGCAGAGAGATCATATTCAGGAAAAACAAGAATATTAGCTTTAATAGGGGTAGAAATGGACTTTATGATGTGGTGAGGTCAATTGAAGTGGGACATAGGATATTTATATTGCTTGGAATTATGTCACTTACATAATTACACAGCTTGGTAACATAGCAACCATCAATAGCTATCAAATACCCATATTACATATGATATAATGATTGTCAAATGTAGGGTCAAATAAGTGTCCCAATGACATGTCATTTTGAAATGACTGCCATTCCATCAGATTGCATCCAAATCACTTGACCTTGACATCCATAGCAAGTCAAGAGTAGGTACTTCATTTGATATACTCATATGTTAGAGCCCAGATTAGGAGGTGTTGGGGAATATTAACTTTAGTGGAAAACATGCAAACATTGTAACATTTATTTGAGCCACTGTATGCCCAGAGGGCTAGAGGTGTGACTGAAAAGTCATGCATATGACAGCAATCAGATTTAGCCAAATGGCATCAGCCACCAAAGTCAGGCTTCTGGAGCTTCAATGGCCCAGCTTGACCAAGCTTAGGTTTCACAAAACTCCAGGCCTGGACTACCAGTTACAATATATAGAAATATTGCCAGCTGCTGCCCAACAAAGATCCCATGTCATGATTTTTGAAAGCCATTCTTTGTACAAGTGCTTCAAATACATCATATCCAATTCCAAGGGATGTCTGTTTACAAGTTCAAGAACCTGTGCTTCACAAATGAGGATGAATGTGTAGTATGATATCTTTTGGGGCTTGGAAAGAAAAAGTAGTTGGTAGTAATATAAGATTTTGACAATGATTGTTGAAAGCAACAAAAAAAGCCATTGTCATCATTTCTAGTATACTAGAACAAGCTAGGCTTCACAATCCATGTTGGTACAGTAGTTCTTGCAAGCTGTGTTAATTGGTTTGATCAATGATATGTACAGTCATCACCCACCATTTGAGCCAACACCACTATTTGAGCCATGTGGCTGTAACACTTCGTAAAAGTAATAGTTGACTAATTTGAGTATTCAGAACTAATGGTCTATTATGGTCCCTTACATTGTGTGCACAAAACCTGATATCATGCCTGACAATGCTCATGACAAAGCAAAATGCCACCTCATTTTTTCAGTTTTTTGCACATATTGTGGTTGTATAATTTAATCAGCTGAGGTTTGTGTATGTAGGGCATCAATGAGATCTATGATCATCACTCTAGCTAATTTTGAGGTGGTTTGAATGACACTACAGTGTGCCAGCCCAATGCCAATGCAAGAGGTCACTTCTAGCTTATCAAAAGTAAGATTACCCAAAAGAGGAATGGGCTAAGTGAAAGCTTGCGAAGGCCGAAAGGCATCATATGGGTTGGACAAAGTCAAAAAGAGGTCCACTGGAGAAAAAGCTCCCAAGAACTAGAGCACTTGGGAATGTTGTTGAGTCCACAGGAGCAGGTGGTGGTGGTGAATTGAGCAGTTCTGATAAGAGCAATGAGGACTGAACAGTGGGAGTGGGCTGTGATAAGCAGGGCACAAAGTCACTGATAAGGACATTATCATGCTGTCAATATGCCTAATTTGGAACTGGCTCAAACAGTAGATAAGAGATAATAAGACTCATTTTACTAATCTGTGTATACTGTATGAACAACATGCACAATGTCATGATACTGTCTAACAAGACCATCACATAGGCAGTAAAATATATATTGTAACCTATAATCTAATTATTTCAATTTGGAATCTAAGTTACAGCAAGTTCAAATTTTCCTGGCTCAAATAGTGGATGATGATTGTACATATTAATCAGAGGCGGTGATCTCTGAGTCAGATGACTGGTAACAGCCAAACCCAACCAGTACCAGCTGAGCCCAAAAGTGACAACCTGGACTGGATCTAAGTTGTAACACAATGTGCCACTGCAGGGTCACTTCCAGGCTCCTACCCAGCTGCTACTTCGAGTGGGAGGCTCCATCCTAGTGAGGGTGGAAATTTCTGAGTGGCTATGTAAGAATTCAAACAGTGCCAACTTTAAACAACCTCACACTCTTAGTAGTGGCTGGTGTATAACATTTGTAAACAGTGTCAGCCACAGCACTTGACAACACCGGAGTGTGAAAAAAACTACATGTAGCCCGACATTATGGTTAGCTATGTATATACATAGTAAATAGGTCAGGCAACACTCATGTGATCACACCGTTCCAGCTGCGGGAGATCAAGACATGTTCACCAATCCCATCCACCACAGCATGCACACACGGCACAATGCCTGTCCACCCAGTGCACACTGCAGGCGAATGGCCAATCTACACCCCCAGCATGCCAGCATGCATGTCCAACCCATGCTACCTACAGCGCTGTAGGAGCTGGAGGCTCTCTGTGTCCGTATACAGAATTTTTCCCCCTTTCCAGCGCCCTCTAGGTTGTCAAATGTGTCCAGTACCATTCCCGTCCTACCCCGTGTCCAGTACCATTCCCATCCTACCCCATGTCCAGTACCATTCCCGTCCTACCCCATGTCCAGTACCATTCCCGTCCTACCCCATGTCCAGTACCATTCCCATCCTACCCTGTATCCAGTACCATTCCCGTCCTACTCCGTGTCCATTCAAGTGGACCCGACCTTTATAAGTACATTTCTGCTTTCCATTCCGTCCTTTCCAATCGTCTGTCCCAACCCAGGCTTGGCCGGTCGATGACTAACCCGACGTAACTAGTTTCATTTGTTTTCGTACATCATTCCTACTTCATTCTGTTTCCTTATTTGTACATCCAATCACTGGCAGTGCTTACTTCCATCCGGATCGTTCTAGACCATTTCTTTACTTCATTCCATTGAAGGGTTGTTGTACGTGACTACAGGGTGACTCATACCTTTGTGCATGGTTTCTGTTTCTTTCTATGCAACGTTGTTATCCGTGACAGCAAAGATTATTTTTTTCACAGCCTTTGATCATGCCTTTCATAGTTACCTTATATGTACTAAGTCTTGGGTGTTGCCCAGACTATAAAATCTGTATCCTTTGCAGGAATGCAGTACCTTCTTTCCAGCTCCATCTTACAATTCTAAGTTCTTTCTCCGACCTCGTCCAAAACCTCATCACCTTTTCTGCTCATATCCGGTCCTCATCCTTGACTGGAAACCCACTTTGTCTGTCCGGATCTCCACATTTCGACCAGGTTCATCCGGATTTGTTGTCTCGCCCATGGGAAAGTCTTTACATTCCCTTCTCACCTCTAACCTACCTCAGGCCCCTTGGAATGAGTCTTATCTCGCACCACCCTGTGTCTTTGCTAGTTTTTACCTAGCTTCTTTTGGGGTTTGACACACCCTACACTGACTATTTGTTTTACAGCGCTCACCAGAGTCACCACCCCCAGCCCCTTCAAGTTGCCACTGTGCACACATTGCAAAGGCACCCACCTGTCCACAGGCAGTCACTCTCGTGTTGCCACCCTGCCATCCCCCTGTTGCGTGTCCTTGCACACTCGCCTACACTCGCCCATTGCCCAACTGCTAGTGCTTGAGCCCATACACATGCACACACTCTTCCTCACCACCTCATCTCATGTGCATGCAAGTGTGTGTACACACATGGACAGCTAGTCCATGCATGTGCACAAGCACACACACTACTCACTTGTCCACGCTCGCCTATTGCCCAACCCACTCAAATGTGCACACACACACATGCTCTCCCTCACCACCTCGTTTCACATGCATGCAACCACATGTACACACACAGACAGCTAGTCCGTGTGCATGTGCACTCTCCCCATCGCCCAATCCACTCAAGCACGCACGCATGCACTCTTCCTCACCACCTCATTTCACATGCAAGTGAGCACACGTACACATACAAACAGCTAGTCTGCATGTGCGTGTGCTCTCCCTCACCACTGCCCTCTCCTATGTTGATGTCATGGCAGTTGACCCCATCGGTGGAAGGACTGCTGAATGGAGAAGCCTTGACACAGCTGCTGCCTAGAGGAATTATGGTCAATGGCAGAGTAGTAGTTTGAATTAGATATTAAGAGACATGGTCCTTGCAGGCTTCATGTATGGTGGGTAGGAGCACTTCACACCTGCTTTCTTGATCTGTGAAAAGCCAGGGTAAGCATCAGTTGCATGAGGACACAAGCAAGTCTACCATGCAGTGGTGACAGTGGACCTATATACCAAACTTCTCTTGAGCACACTGCCAGATCTCTAGGAAGGTAGGAACACATACCTTGATTAGAAGAAGGCAGTACCATATAAGGCAATATCTGGAATCATAAAAAATGGATTTACTATGTATATAGCTAACCCTAATGTTGGGGCTACATGTAGTTTTTTTCACACTCCGGTGTTGTCAAGTGCTGTGGCTGACACTGTTTACAAATGTGATACACCAGCCACTACTGAGAGTGTGAGGTTGTTTAATTGAGTTTAGATTTATTTACACTAATCTAATGCGTTGAGTCCAGTGATCCCTGCCGCGAGGTCCTGCACCTCCTTCCGTGACCATCAGCCACGTCAGTCATGCACCACGTTCAGAGCACCACCTCTCAAACTCCGTCAGGAGTCATCATCATCCTTAGCAAGACGGCGAGTAGATAGGGGAGCCTCACCCTTTCTTACTTCCTCTCCCCATCTTGCTAGGTATGTGCCATTCATAACCATACATTTGTTTCTGACTCCCTCTCACCATCTTGCTAGTTTACTATCACATAAATTTCTCGTTAACATTTGTTCATCACCAAATTTGAACTTGTCTCATGTCACGCAATGTCGAAGGATCTTCAAAAACCGTTTCTTCTGGCGAGATTGGATGGTCCAAACTTGACGAAGAAAATCAATCCATCTTTGTACAATGTATCGGGATTGTGTCTCAATATCAGCATGGGACCAAGTCCAAGGCAGAAGCTGTCATTGCCATCCAAAAAATCTTGTCCGACTCATCGGCTTCTTCTGGAGGATCGGATCCCGGGGCATTTGCAACCTACCTCGATATGCTTGACCACGTCGACTCTGAATGAGCGATTGGTGGATGGCGAGGAGGAACCGGTGCGACTGGGGAATCATCTCCTGCAGAGCAGGCCCAGTCCAACATATCAGACAGGCAAAGTAAGGAACAAGACGACCAAGAAACAGAAGCTAAGGGGAATCATAAGAAAAGGGTCGTTCCAGAGTATAAAGGAGAGGACTCCGAAGAAGAAGAAGGAGAATCCAAAAGAAGGCGGACTTCAATTGATGAATCGCTCTTCCCGTGGCGCTCTTCTTCACAGGTTATCCAATCATCCTTATCGGCTGACCTCCAACAGGTGCTCGAACTCCTCAACAATTGGGCCAGTGATCCAACCTTCATCGTTTGAAAAATTCTGCTCTCCCCAGGATGTCCCAACTTCCCACCAGATCAATGGCTCCAGCTTATCAAGGGACTTGCAGTCAATCTCAACAAGGTCCTCAGGGCTCATTACTCCACCGAGGTCGACTCTAAGCAAACTCAAGACATCGGAGATATCTTCCAACTCTCCATCAAACTCCCTTGGCAAACGAAATCAGTCCGTTCTCATGGAGAATGGATTATCGCTTTCTCAAAAACCATTCAAGCGGTGTCGTACATCCTACCCCCTTGTCGGGCAGAGTATCTTGCCTGGGAATCCTACACCCCCCAACTCTTTGCCGCAGTCCAACCGACCCATCATGAATGGATCATTGAATTCGACCGCGCCGCTCAGGTTCGAGTCTCCCATCAAAAACACCTTCACCTCAATAATTTCTCCCAGTTCAAGGACTTGCGAACCATTTTCCTCTCCCCATATGATATGGGTCCCAGTACCAGTGAGCGAAGAGGCAAAAGAATTCGCTGATGGGGCAAAGGTTCATCTGGAAGGAGAGACCCATGTCATAACTGGAACCGAAGTGCCTGTAACAAGCCTGCAGCTGAATGCCAGTATGAACACTGCTGCGACCTCTGAAACTGCCGAGGAAATCACTGACAACCAGACTGTACACAAGCTCGGCCTGATGAACGAAAGGATCAGGGAGGGCCCTTGACATAAGCGAAAAATGATTTGGGGTACTGATGGGGACGCTTGTAGCAAAACTGTTAGATGGACTGAGACAGCAGCACCGCTACCTCAGCCATCAGAAAATGAATTCAAAAACTTGGGAGCCTTACAAACTATTGCTTCTAATCCAGATCTATTTGCAATCTCCACTCCCATTGACGTTGATCATTTTGAATCACTCCTAACAGAACATCCTAACCAGCCTTTCGTTCACTCCATCTGTATAGGGCTATGTGAGGGTTTTTGGCCTTTTGCTGACACTCACTATGGAAAGTGGCCCTCTATTTGGGACTTTTCGTCTCAAACTCCAAAATCTCAACCTGAACGGGATTTCCTTCATGCTCAAATTGAGAAAGAGATCAGCGTTGGGCAATACTCTCCTTTGTTCGGGTCTGACTTGTTTCCGGGAATGTATAGCATGCCTATCCATGCCGTTCCAAAGCCAGGAACGGACAAACTTCGGCTCATCACCAATCACAGTGCCAGTGACTACATGCTTAACAATATGATCTTGTAGGATGACATCGCTGGTGTCACTCTTGATAATGTTCAAGACCTCGCTAATGCCCTTCGTCTTTATCGCGAGAATGGAGGAGTTAAAGATGACCTCATTGTCTCGAAAGCTGACGTGTCAGAGGCATACCGACAAATGCCTATGCACCCACTATGGCAAATTAAGCAAATTGTGTCCTTCGAAGGGGCTCAGCATGTTGATCAGTGAAATGTTTTTGGAGGACGAGCATCTCAACAGATTTTTTATGCCTTCATGTCACTCATCATCTGGATTGTGGTGGTCAAGCTCCTCCTTGAGTACTTATTCATTTATATTGATGACTCTTTCTCTTTCCAAAATCAAAATCAAATCTTCTGGTATGAACCTTATCAAAAGGAACTACCCTCTGATCTTGCTCGTCTTCTTCATTAATGGGATTACCTTGATCTTCTGCATGAGGCTCGGAAGCAGATCTTTGCGTCCAAGCTTCCTATCATTGGATTTGATATGCATCCAAATCTCATGCGTATCCAAATGTCTAACGAGTCAAGAAGCAATCTTATCCAGGCACTCCGAGAGTTTGCTCAACATGGGACACATTATACCTTAAGGGATTTCCAACATGTGGCTGGTCACCTTAACTGGGCATTGAATGTATATCTCCTCTTACGACCGAGCCTCAGTGGCATCTATCATAAGACCACTGGCAAACTTCTTCAACAAGCCTTGATTTGGATCAATCGTGATGTCGAACAAGAGTTACTGTGGGCCGTTCATCATCTTGAACGTTCCAATGGAGTTTTCATCATAAAATCCCACTCCTGGGACTATCATCACTTGTCCAAGGATGTAACTCGAGTTTATTGTGACACCTCTTCCCAAGCACTCGCTTTTTGGCTTCCAGGGTCCAATGAAGGATTTCAGGCTTCCCTGAGGGTCTCGCCGAGTCAACCCTTGGCATCCATTTTCTACAATGAAGCATTAACTATATGTGCAGCAATCCAATACATTGTCTCACACATGCCATATGGGAGCTGCCTCGCTGTTTTCACAGATAATTTGAACACTGTCCAAATGTTCAGTTCACTCGCAGCTCTACCTAATTTGAATTGGATGCTCATCACTGTTGTCGATCTCCTCATTCAATATGATGTAGATCTCCGGGTATTCCACGTGTCAGGAGTAGACAATGTTGTCGTTGATCACTTGTCTCGTCTTCGCAATAATGCAGCCCGTCATTGTGCACCCGGTATCTCTATCTCCTCATTTCAACCCCCTCGGAATGCGCTGGGGGCAGCCAAAAAATGATTTCCTCGGGTTTACCCTCCAGGCAATGCTCTCACAAAGCCTGGACTATGGAACGCCTCCTTACAGAGCATTCCATCACACTTGCCAGTGGGCTGTCCCTCGACAACTCTACTGTTCGTGCCTATTCCTCGCATCTCAACCCCTACCTCAATTTTTGTCACTTGCATCACTTTCCGGTTGAACCAACTCCTGACACCTTGTCATTCTTCATCACATACATGTCTCAACACATAAACCCCCATTCTGTTGAAACATATCTTTCAGGAATTGTCACACAGCTTGAACCTTTCTTCCCACATGTCTGTGATGCTCGGTGCTCTCGCCTTGTAGCTCGCACGCTGAAGGGTTCTCTTCGACATTTTGGTCGTCCTGTTTGGCGGGTTGATGCTTTGACTTGCAATGATTTGCTTCTCGCTATCTCGCTGACACCAGCTCCTCTCGCTTTCAACGACCTTCTATTCTTGTCCCAACTACTCACCGGCTTCTTTGCCCTTCTTCGTCTCGGCGAGCTCACTTGGCCTGACACCACTTTGGCACGTGACTATCACAAACTCATTTTGCGACACTCTGTCACTGTCACGCCCTCTTCGTATCAGTTCGAACTTCAAACCGACAAAGCAGACCACCTTTTCGAAGGGAATACTATCCTCATCCATCAACGGGAGTCTGACCCTGACCCTTATTCCCTCTTTACACAGTACCTTTGTGGTCAGGACCAACTGTTCCCCCTCTATCCCCACCTCTGGTTAACCAGTTCAGGTCAACCGCCGACTCGTTCCTGGTTCCTCCCAACTGAGGTGCATTCTACCCACTCCCTCTATCGGTGGTCACTCTATGCGCACTGGTGGTGCCACCTTCCTTGCTGCCTCAGGTGTCATGTCTTCTCAAATTCAAGCCATTGGCCATTTCAAGCCATTGGCCATTGGCGTTCCGACACGTGGGAATGGTACATTTGTACCCACCCCACCTTGCTTCAAGTCATGATCTTCCCTTGCCCTTGACTTCGTACGCTCTTCTTCATCTATCTCTCACACACCCCCAAAAAAAAAAAAAAAAACAACCCTCCCTCCCTTCCCTTGTATTTATAGCATTTACAGTGCTCCATTCACGTACTCAGAAATATACCCTCTGTTCGAGCGAATCAGCTGTTTTTCTTGATTTTCGTTTTCAGGCACCTGTACTCGTTTTGTGGCTCAATCTCATTTGGGTTGCTCATCAAAGCAACCATGTTTTGCTGGCTCAACCTGTCCTCCCCTGAGCGACACCGTCTCAGCACGAAACTGATTAGAGTTGGCACTGTTTGAATTCTTACATAGCCACTCGGAAATTTCCACCCTCACTAGGATGTAGCCTCACACTCGAAGTAGTGGCTGGGTAGGCGCCTGGGTCACTTCCCTTTTTGGTTTACCCCTTGCGCGGGAAAAAAAATTGTCATGAGTTTCGCACAGTTCATTACATAATCCATTGCTAGTACCTAGGAATAAAAATAAGCAGGCACGCTGGTCGTGAGTGTCGTAGCAGGCGTAAGCAGTCATGAAAAGTCTAGATCCGGGTCGTCTCGAAATTCAATGAGATGCAAT
>JBBPRB010000414.1:0-16638 GCA_038092815.1 Hortiboletus rubellus | reverse complement strand
TGCTAGCAAAGCTTCCCTTCTGCTAAGGATGGCTCGCTTATCGTGTTTACAGATACTTCCTCTCCCCCATTTTGGCCAACATCGGAATCCACGATGATCGGATGAAGAACACCATCAACTTCGCTATGGGTGGCTGGGCACTCTTTACCAGTACATTCCTTGCGTTGACAGTACCTCGATTCCCGCGACGGAGAATGTATTTGGTATGTAGTAGTCTCGAACTGCTTCTGACACCGCTGTGCTAATCTCCCCCTTAGACATGTACTATCTCTCTCCTAGTTGTCTTTATTGCTTGGACCGTGGCTAGTGCAGAATACGCGCGAACCCACAGCGTAATATCTTCTCATGTAGTGCTAGCGTGAGTATTGCGTTTATTGAAGGACGCGGCGTTTCCACCCTGACCCTGTCCTCCGTAGCCTTATCTTCGTGTATACTCCGGCTTATAGTATAGGATTCAGCTCTCTGACATACAGTAAGCCTTAAGCCACCCGTATCACCATGAATTTATTCCTGACGAAGCGGCTAGCTTTCTTGGTCGAGCTGTTCCCTTTTCATACCCGAGCCAAAGGTATTACCATCTTCCAGTGGTGGGCTCGGAACGCAGAGTTCGTCACCCAGTTCGTGGACCCTATTGGAATTGAGGCCGCGGGTGCGTTCTCTACTCAGTTTATCTGATTCGTGACTGATGGAAGTGGCGGGGTACGATAGGTTGGAAATACTACATCATGTAAGTTATCCTTTGGAAACGCGAACGGGCGAGGCTAAAAGATGTTAGCTATTGCGTGTGGATCGCCTTTGAGGTTGCGTTCGTCTACTTCATGTTTCCGGAGACGTCAGGGCGGACTCTCGAAGAGCTGACGTTCTGTAAGTGCTGACATTCAGCCTTTTTTTTTCACTGACCCGTCCAGTGTATGAGGACGATCACAGGCATGCGGAAGTACCCAGAGACCCTGAGGTTGTGGGACTGCTAGAACAGGGAGAGATGGATACGCATGACGCTATGGAGGACGATTGAAGGGGAGCTGCTCGTGATTGTATTCAGGTTGCCGGTTTTGCATATGAACGCGAGTGCAGTCTCTTATATGCTGGTTTCAACCCAACATCAAGGAATCATTTCGGGACTACCTCGAAAAACGGGGGGGGAGGTATGTTCCATTACCATATAGCTTCGCAGACGCACGGTGAGCGGAGAAGGTCATGGATGCGAATGGCCGCGTAGTTGGCACTGAGTACCGCTGTGTTATTCTCATTGCAATGCTGTCGGGATTCTTTGTTCAGAACGATCCAGACCAATCGTCCACTGCGAAAGACCAGGTGCCCATACCCTACTATCTACGTTGGACTGCTGTCGGATACTCCAAACTGGTCCCTCCTACTACCCAGACCGTGAGTATAGTATAGCAGATCCTGTGTACCCAGTTCGTCCAAGTCCCCCAACGTGGTCAGACTGACGTGCTCTAGATACTCTCCCGTTTCGGTTTGAAAGACGAACGACCGGGTTTGTTTCTTTTTTTTTGCAAGATATGTAACGTGGCCGAGAACATGGCAAAAAAACAAAAAAGGTGCCTCTCGTCGAGCAGAGCGTCCCCAGTTCGCTCCGGTGAACATTTCGTAGTACGTCGTTTCGGGGCGTGGGACGAGTGAGTTGTCTGTTTGCAAACGGTGTACGTGTGATACTATGTTTGGTGGTCGGTCGACCCGGGTAGTGGTCAAAACTGCAGCGTCAACGAACAACGGAGAGATTGTTTTGGGGACGTGAGATTACGTTCGACGACTCTACGATCGTCTTCACTCGTTCGTACTTACCCTCGCTATGTAACATACGTAAACAGCATAACGTCCGCACCTGCGACAAACGGCGCACGCGCTCCGAAACACACGACGCGTTCCCAGAACGTACACTCGAGGATTGGGCTCCCCCCCCGAGGTCGATTTCCTCTGGAAACCGATTACCGCAAAACGCACGTAGACATTGATCGTCGTGTGACAACTGTGGTGGATGCCATATTTCGAAATGGATCGCGAACGATGTATGTAGGCTGGTTGCTTTGCGATAGTCAGTTACCCTCGATGTGAGCTCTGGCTCTGTTAGTTACAACTATCGCGAGCGTGGAGGTTCAACCGGAGGTTCTTAAGGGTATGTCACCACCGCCTTTGGATCCTTCCGACCGGTGGTCAGTATAGGTGATCCTCGTACACTATCTGGAGTGGAGGCAAGAATCTTATCGTTGGTCGTTAAAGGGTCCACGATAGATGTGTAACACAATTAGAGACCAAGCAGCAGCAGGAAGAGGGAGCTCGTAACTCGTATCATGGCTTTCTCTGTCGGAAAGATGACGATACGAAGTGGAACGCACGATGTACGCGGATACGGTTGGGTGATTTGAGATACTCCACAAGCGTCCTCGCTCTTGGTTAGACGACCGGTACAGTTCACATCAAAGATGTCGGCGCTTGTCAGGTGATTCGGGGTTCACCGCAGTACAGGCAAATCTGCATTACGGTTCGCAACCGTCTTGTAGTCCGGCTGACACCAAGTGGAGATCTTGATTAGATGATAACTAAAGTTGGTCCAGGAGACGACTAGGACCATCTGGAAGTGTCTCGATACTCCATTTGGAACGAAGTTCTACCGAGTAGTCGTCATAGTCTCCAGCAAGGAATCTGTACATAGAAGCCCAACCAACCATTGCGGCATTATCTAAGGTGGACGTCAGCCCCTGGCGAGCAGATGGAGGGAGCATCACACCTGTGCAAAGTTCGACTGGAGGATAAATGAGCGAAATTCTGAACTCGGGACTGTAGTCGTTCAACGCGTCCCTGAGCCTACGAGTTCGCTGTTAACATATGTTCCATGAAAGAACAAACTTGCAAACCTAGCCCTCAAGTACAAGTTGCTCGCCACACCACCGCTAACAACGACATGTCGTACATTAATCCCCTCTTCCCGCAGCATAGAATGGCACTGAATAAGCTTATCGCAGAGCTGTCGCGCCACCCCATCCTGGAACGCACGTCCAAGGGCGCGTCGATGCGCTGTGGTGAGTGGCGCCTCGGACCTGAATACATGCCGTTCTACCGCGGAATGAAGACCACTAAACGAGAATGCAAGTTGTCCAGGCATGGGAACCGAAAACGGGTGTATCTCTGGGACGCTCGAATCATCGTCCCCTTTGCGACAAAATTCTTCCAGTGCGGCAGCTGGACCCCGCGCGCCCCATGGCATGTTCAACATGCGGGCCACCTTGTCATGCGTACGACCGACACTTTCGTCGACGGTACTGGCAAGGATACGGAAGGACGAATGAGTTATTGCGAGAACGAGTAGAGTATGACCTCCGGATATCAACAATGTCAAGAACGGAAACTGAGGACATTCTTCTAGAGGCGCGGTGAGGAGTGGCGTCAGCGCGTGCGCTTGCTAAGGAACATGCGGGGGAAGTGAGAGGGTGGATTCCGACATAGGGTTCAATGAGACCCCACCATATGATGCACGCCGACGAGGGGTTTTCCAAGTGCGGCAGCAAGCGTTTTGGCAGCGTTTGATCCGACACTGAGACAACCCCCGATACCTATTTGCTGGTGAGCCGTTAGAATGCGTGCTTCAATAGTCCATGCTCACCAGGTCCTCTCGTAAAAGCGATTCCGTCAATGTGCTGCATCGACATGCCTGATTCCTCAAGTGCTCTTTTAACAGCAATAGGCTACACCAATGAACCCCCTCAACGAACCCGGACACGTTGTATGCTTACCATGCTGCGCTGGTGCCCCTCAATCGCAACCGTGGGGTGAATACCACCAAAATCTTCATGCCTACGCAAACGTGAGGCAACGAACGGAGGCACACGTTATCATATAGACTTACAAGTGATGTTGCTTGATGATCACATTAGACATGATTTGTCGTGACGATGTCACGACCGCTGCGCAAGTGTCATCTGCAGAGCTTTCCACAGCTAGGACCGTGAAAAACCTGAATCCACCTGTAAAATTAATTGGTCCGGCATCATATTGTGACCATCAAAGAGGATGGGCTCAAACCTTGGTGTCGGAATAGGCCCCTTACACCGCTTGAATTCGTACTCGGACGGTATGATAGCAATGGAGAAAAGGCCCGAGCCAGCGCAAAGAAGCTGGACATATGCAGTCAGAGTCAACCTAGTAGCACCGATGACGGTATCAAAAAACTTGCTGTCACATCCCTTCCAGTATCACAGCCACACAACTCCGCTAATAGAACTTACGGTTGATTCCGAGTCCGCATGACATCTCCACCTCCCTTTCACATGTTCTTATCGTCTTACACGCATCGCCCTCATGTCTTCTCGCACGTTCTCACTGCCTAGCACGCCCTTACCGTCCCCCCCACATGCTGTCGTCGTCGCCGTCACCTGCACTAGCAAAGCTGACGCATATAAATACCAATTTCGACGCAAAAGGATGCTGTCACGGTTGAGCTCACTCCGCATGGTCATCCTCACAAGCCTGCCCGTCTTAACAACCTCGGCAACTCCTTTCTCACTCGTTTCGAGCGCGTCGGGGAGCTCAGTGACCTCGAGGACGCAATTTCGAGACAAAGGGATGCTGTTGAGCTCACTCCCCATGGTCACCCTCACAAGCCTGACCTTCTTAACAACCTCGGCAGCTCCTTTCTCATTCTCGATTCCTCCCCGCACTCGTCATCGTTCCCGCCAGCTACGCTGCCGCACATCATTCCCACAGTCCCTCTGTTGTTGACCACAAGAGGTCAAGCCCGTGTTATCGCCGAGCGAGCGCCAACTTCATCGCAGGGAGGTCGCTCGCGCATTCCCTCTTCCCACAGCGATTCCTCATCATCCACCGATTCATTCCACGCGACCTCTCCATGTACGAACATGGCGACAAAGGCCCGATAATGTATGACGCAGGAGCGGAAGGTCGGACGCAGAAAGCGTCACCTTGTGCGCTGGGTGGAGTACGGACCCGAGAATGATGAATGGTTGTCGAGAAAGGACTTTGAAGACTGCAAAACATTGGACCGTTGGGAGAGTCGTTAAAAGTTCTTCGTAGGCTGGGAGGGTGTAAGCTACACCTACTAAGTACTGACACGCTACGGACGATTCCCATTGGTCGATCACTATACCATCTGTCCCAATCATACGCTCCTACGTTCTGTTGTTGTCCGAACGAGACCCGCCGGTCTACAGTTGATAACAGAATACAATTATCCTTGTTCTGCCCCACTGGATCCTACGACTGTCCCTCAGGCTTGCTCCCTTTGTTATGGATGAGATCGGAAGACGATAGTACGGTCAGCTAGTCTGGTGACCAGACCGGTCTATGAGGCAAGCCGTCGAGGGAGGAATCGAGAACGAGAAAGGAGCTGCCGAGGTTGTTAAGGTCGGGCTTGTGAGGGTGGCCATGGGGAGTGAGCTCAACAGCATCCCTTTGTCTCGAAATCGCGTCCTCGAGGTCACTGAGCTCTCAAACGCGCTGGAAACGAGTGAGAAAGGAGTTGCCGAGGTTGTTAAGACGGGCAGGCTTGTAAGGATGACCATGCAGAGTGAGCTCAATCGTGACAGAATCCTTTTACGTCGAAATTGGTATTTATGTGCGTCAGCTTTGCTAGTGCAGGTGACGGCGACGACGACAGCATGTGGGGGGGACGGTAAGGGCGTGCTAGGCAGTGAGAACGTGCGAGAAGACATGAGGGCGATGCGTGTAAGACGATAAGAACGTGTGAAAGGGAGGGTTCCGCGTCTATCCCTTGCCCCCTTTGTTATCGATGGGATCGGAAGACGATAGTACGGTCAACTATCGTGTGGTGGTCCGCTGTTCCTCGATCCTTTTGCCAGCCTATATCCCGAGTTCCATTTTGCACACATCATACATGCTCTCCCGTATGGGAGTGATAGCAGTGAGAGAGTCGACTGCAACTTGAATGATGTGACTTCTCTTCAGCCTGAGCTCATGGAAATACCCTGCGGAGCCACGTATCCCAAATCATCATGCCACGAGACTATTTCATGCCCTGAGATTGTTCATTTACGTCTGTCAACTCGCCCGCTGGCAGACTACTACCTTCCCACCGCAAATGGTTTT
The DNA here is from genome assembly GCA_038092815.1 of Hortiboletus rubellus. Taxonomy (NCBI): domain Eukaryota; kingdom Fungi; phylum Basidiomycota; class Agaricomycetes; order Boletales; family Boletaceae; genus Hortiboletus; species Hortiboletus rubellus. The sequence goes on along the minus strand of JBBPRB010000414.1, from coordinate 10,557 downwards.
CGCACACGTTTCGAACCAACGGGCGAACACTGGTTTGTCCGCAGGCACTTGCGTTATCGATCGTCCAAGATAATGTAGTTTGCTTCCGGGTTCCCAGGCCAGCACCGAATTTCGCCAACTTTGACTCCAAGTTCTGATAACGCTGGTTTGGTGTCGCGGACATTATTTCCCGAAACAACGGTAAACCAGGCACACCTCACGTTCTAGCGTCCCCACGTCCTCGAACTTGAAGTCTCACAAAATCAGGCAGAGTTTGCGGGATACTTAGAACATAATCTGCGTATAGCAAACGCGAGGCCTACGGTCCTTTGTCGTCATTCCAATGGCCTCGCGAGCGTCCGTACATGGAGTTGATTCTCAACTGGAGAGTAACAATGCAATTGTCTCTCGGCTTGCCCAGGAAGACAGAGTCCCGTGGTATAAGAAACCCAACCTCCGACTTTTGTATCTCTTGATGTTTCCGACCTGTCTAGGAGTGGAGATGACGACTGGGCAAGTTTCTCTCGGTACATCTTTGTGACGCACTGTTGATACGCAGAAGCTTTGATTCGTCCATGATAAATGGTTTGCAGGCTGTGCCCTCATGGGTTGAATGTGAGGCAGTCCCTCAGCCTATTTCGTAAACGATTAACCTGGATTACAGATTATCACCATCCTCGTTCTGCTTTGCTTGGCCTCATTTCTGCTATGTATCCATTGGGTGGCATTGTGGCCCTTCCGTTTGTCCCGTTTGTAGTCGATAAGTTTGGGAGGCGACGTTCAATACTTTTCGGGAGCATACTGATGATAATCGGTGCTGTTCTTCAGGGAGTTGCATTGAATCGTAAGTGACTGGTGGTCTTCGGGATTCCAGAATATTTTCATTTTGAATCCTTAGTTACGATGTTTATCACCGCTCGCTTTGTGCTGGGCTCGGGGATTGTCTTTGGCATCGTAGCCGCATCTTCTTTGATTGGAGGTGCGTTACGATTACTTTGACTTAGTACTTGTTTGTCATGGATCTTTGTAAAGAACTATCGCACCCCAAGGAGCGAGCAATCATGGGTGCACTCTTCGACTGTGGTACCTCGATCGGTGAGTCGAAGCTGTGATCAATTATGGAGGTAATTGAATTGATGCTTCCTAGGCTCTCTAACTGCCGCCGGAGTGACCTTCGGAACGTTTGCAATGCCCAACAATTGGGGGTGGAGGATTCCGTCTTTCCTCCAAGTAGTCCCTAGTCTCCTTCAGGTCTCCTTCATTTGGTTCCTCCCAGAGTCTCCTCGTTGGCTCGTTTCAAAAGGAAGATGGGACGAAGCGTACGCTATTCTTGTCAAGTATCATGCAGAAGGAGATGAAAACTCGGAATTCGTCAAGGCAGAGTATAGTCAGATCGTGGAGACACTCCAAGAAGAAATGAAGAACGCCGAGATGAGTTGGAAGGAGGCATTTTCAACGACAGGGATGCGAAAGCGGGTCATCATCGCGTCTTTCCTCGGTCTGTCCACCAGGTGGAGCGGCAATGGACTAACTTCGTGAGCTACGCCAGCGAATCTTTTGCTAGATGACTCCCTTATTGTGTTTACAGGTACTTCCTCTCCCCGATCCTGGACAACATCGGAATCCACGATGACCGGTTGAAGAACATCATTAACTTTGCCAAGGGTGGCTGGGCACTCGTTACCGGTGCATTCCTCGCGTTGACAGTACCTCGATTCCCCCGACGGAGAATGTACTTGGCATGTAGTCTCAAACTACTTCTGATGCCGCTGTGCTAATCTCACCCTTAGACATGTACCATCTCTCTCTTAGTTCTTTTTATTGCTTGGACCGTGGCTAGTGCGGAATATGCGCGAACTCACAGCATGATCTCTTCTCAAATAGTTCTAACGTGAGTATTGGCGCTGATTGAAGAGCGCGGCGTTTCCACTCTCATCGTGTCCTCCGTAGCCTCATCTTCTTGCATAATCCGGTTTATGGTATTGGATTCAACGCTCTGACATATCGTGAGATTTTGGCCCCCGGTGTCGCCACGGACGTCCCCCTGACGAGCGGATAGCTTTCTTGGTCGAGCTGTTCCCATTTCATACTCGAGCCAGGGGTATTACCATTTACCAGTGGTGGGGCCGTGGCGCAAGGTTCATCACCCAATTCACAGATCCTATTGGAATCGAGGCCGCGGGTATGTTCGCTATCTCCACTCTGTTTATATGGTTCGTGACTGACGAAAGTGGCGGGGTGCGATAGGTTGGAAATACTACATCGTGTAAGCTACCTTTTGGAAACACCCAGTGGGCGGGGGGGCTGAAGGATGTTAGCTATTGCATGTGGATCGCCTTTGAGGTTGGGTTCGTCTACTTCATGTTTCCGGAGACGTCGGGACGGACTCTGGAGGAGCTGACGTTCTGTAAGTACTGATAGTCAACCTTTTTTTTTTTTGGTCTTCGCTGAATCCCTCCAGTGTATGAGGGTGATCACAGGCAGGAAGAATTGAGAGATCCTGAGCTCGTGAGACTGCTAGCACAGGGAGAGATAGATGCGCTTGATGCTACAGAGGACGATTGAAGGGAAACTGTTCGTGTCCAGCAGGGGTGCCGGAGAAGGTTCGTAATTATATTCAAGCTGTTGGTCTTGCATATGAACACGACTGCAGCCCCTTGTATACGACATCAACGAGCAATTTCGTTTTGAAAGCGGAGGGAGGTACGTTCCATTACCATAGCGTTGGAGATGGATGGTGAACGAAGAAGGGCACCACATGGGTGTGATTGGCGGGGTTGCCAGTATTGAGGACACTTACGGGTAAGCACGCAAGCTACCTAGGTCCCATAACTAGTACATATACCGTCCGTGATACTGAATGGTAGTCATTAGCATTCCTGCTTTTTGGTGTAACGACTAAGCGCGGCCCCGCAGTCTGCCAGCTTACATCTTGCTGCTCTTGTTGCAATAATTCGCTCCAAGTCTTGTAACATGCCCCAAGGCATTCAAGTCGGACTTGCCTATCCCACCACCTACGCGTCAAAAACGCGCCGCAAGCCCCACCCCCAGCGCCTCGTCACTGGCGCACGCACGCACGCACGCACATAAACCCGTCCCATCCCACCGCCTGTGCGTTAAAACGTGCCCCAAGTGCACCCCTACTGATGGCCTATCAATGGCACCTACACGAGTGCGCGAATGTACACAGACCCGTCTCTCCCACCACCTGCACGTCAAAGCGTGCCACGAGTGCACCCCACGGGCCAGCACCTCGTCACCACCCGCACACACCTGCGGTCCAGCAGCCCCACCACTCACACACGTGCTCGCTCCCTCCGAGTCACCCAGCCTCACCCACCCCGCAGTTGCTCGAGCGCACGACCATGCCCCTCCCACATAGTACCTTCACCTACGCTTGCTCACCTTTGCCCACCTCCCCTACTGCGCCCTCCCTGCCCGCCTCATTCCGCCTCCCTACCCTCGCCCACCCCACTGCCCCCCTTATCGCACGAGTGCGTGAGCATGCGCATGTACGCAGCCCATTTTGCCTGCGTGCACACGCGTGCTTGCTCCCTCGCCCTCCCCCAGGCTCGCCCACCTTCACTGGCACCCACGCTGCTGTCGCATGAGTACGCGCGCATCGAACACACCCCTGGGGGCACAGCCACCACACCCAAGGTCATATGACTCGCAGATCGATCGGATTGGTCGAGCAATCGACCCCTGAGCATGCCATTGTGTTCCCACGCATCGGCCCCGGCTGCTTATCAGTGGCGTGCATATTTGCTCCCTTCGTTCAAGAAGTTGCCGCTGAGATCTTGAGAACGGAAGACGATACAGTCAACCATGCCACAAGCCCAATTCGAGTCTTATCAAATCCAAACTTTTATACACTGGACAAATGCAGGTTTCTGCGTCTTTCTAACCAATAGGCGAACACTAGTTCGTTTGGAGGCGGTTGCGCTATCGATCATGCCAGCCCAAGATAGCATGGTTTGCTCCCGACTTCCCAGGACAACCCGTGCCTAAACCAGGTATATATCACGCCTAACGCTGCCATGTCCACCAAATCTCGCAACCCCGGGCGGAGTTTGTAGAATCCACATATACCAAACGCGTGGCCTACGGCTTTCTCATTGTCATTCCAATGGCCTCGCGAGAGCCCATGCATGGAAGTTATTCTCAGCTGGAGAGTAACGACGCAATTGTCTCTCGGCTTGCCCAGCAAGATAAAGTCCCATGGTATAAGAAACCCAACCTCCGACTGTTGTATATCTTGATGTTTCCGACCTGTCTGGGAGTGGAGATGACGAATGGGTAAGTGTCTCGGTACATCTTTGATAGTGCACTGTCGATACGCAGAAGCTTTGATTCGTCCATGTTAAATGGTTTTCAGGCCGTGCCCTCATGGCTTGAATGTGAGGCATTCTCCTGCCTATTTCGTAAATGATTAATTTGGATTGCAGTTTTTCACCATCCTCGTTCTGCACTGCTGGGCCTCGTTTCTGCTACGTATGAATTGGGTGCCGTCGCTGCCCTTCCATTTGTCCCGTTTGTGGTCGATAAGTTCGGCAGGCGACGTTCGATACTTATTGGGAGCATCCTGGTGATAATCGGGGGTGCTCTACAAGGAGCTGCATTGAATCGTAAGTGACTGGTGGTCTTCAGAATTTCAGAACATCATCTTGAATCCTTAGTTTCGATGTTTATCATCGCTCGCTTTGTGCTGGGCTCGGGGATTGTCTTCTCCATCGTAGCTGCTTCTTCCCTAATAGGAGGTGCGTTACGATTCCTTTGACTTGGTACTTGTTTGTCATGAAGCTTTGCAAAGAACTATCACACCCCAAGGAACGAGCAATCATGGGTGCACTTTTCAGCTCCTGTTACTCGATCGGTAAGTCGAAGGCGTGATCAACTCTTGGAAGAAATTGATTCCTCCTAGGCTCTCTAACCGCTGCTGGAGTGACCCTCGGGACGTTTGCAATGCCCAACAATTGGGGGTGGAGGATTCCATCTTTCTGCCAAGCAATCCCTGGTCTCCTTCAGGTCTCCTTCATCTGGTTCCTCCCAGAGTCTCCTCGTTGGCTCGTTTCACAAGGAAGATGGGACGAAGCATACGCCATCCTTGTCAAGTATCATGCAGAAGGAGATGAAAGCTCGGAATTCGTCAAGGCAGAGTATACCCAGATCGAGGAGACACTCCAAGAAGAAATGAAGAACGTCGGGATGAGTTGGAAGGAGGCAGTTTCAACGACAGGGATGCGAAAGCGGGTCATCATCGCGTCTTTCCTCGGTCTGTTCACCAAGTGGAGCGGCAATGGACTAACTTCGTGAGCTACCCTAGCGAATATCGCCTGCTGCTAGATGACCCGCTTATCGTGTTTACAGATACTTTCTCTCCCCGATCTTGGATAGCATCGGAATTCATGATGACTGGACGAAGAATATCATTAACTTCGCCAAGGGTGGCTGGGCACTTGTTACTGGTACATTCATCGCGTTGACAGTACCTCGATTTCCGCGACGGAGAATGTACTTGGCACGTAGTCTCACCTACTTCTGATGCCGCTGTGCTGATCTTCCCCTTAGACATGTACTATCTCTCTCTTGGTTATATTCATTGCTTGGACCATGGCTAGTGCAGAATATGCGCGAACTCACAGCGTGATCTCTTCTCGCGTAGTCCTAACGTGAGCATTGCCGTTCATTGAAGAGCACAACATTTCCACCCTGACCATGCGCTCCGTAGCCTCATCTTCGTGTATAGTCCGGCTTATGATATAGGATTCAACGCTTTGCTATACCGTGAGCCTTTGGCCTTCTGTCTCACCATAAACCACTTTCTGACGAATCAGATAGCTTTCCTGGTTGAACTTTTCCCTTTTCATACTCGAGCCAAAGGTATTACCATCTTCCAGTGGTGGGGCCGAGGTGCAAGGTTCGTCACCCAACTCATGGATCCTATTGGGATTGAGGCCGCGGGTGCGTTCTCTACTCGGTTTGTGTGGTTCGTGGCTGACGAGGGTTGCGGGGTCCGATAGGCTGGAAATACTACATCATGTAAGCCATCCTTTGGGAATATGAATTGGCAGGGCTGAAGGATGTTAGCTATTGCGTGTGGATTGCCTTTGAGGTTGCGTTCGTCTTCTTTATGTTTCCGGAGACGTCGGGGCGGACTCTCGAAGAGCTGACGTTCCGTAAGTGCTGATATCCAACCTTTTTTTCTCTGCTGATTCCTCCAGTGTACGAGGGTGATCACAGGCAGGAGGTACTCAGAGATCCTGAGTTCGCGAGACTGCTAGCACAGGGAGAGATGGATGCGATTGATACTACAGAGGACGATTGAAGGGAAGCTATTCGTGTTCAGCAGGAATGACAGAACGTTCGTAATTGCATTCATACCGTCGGTCTTGCACATGAACATGACTGCAGCTTTTCATATCCGGCATCAACGAGCAATTTCAATTTCGAGTCGAGAAGTGGGTCTCCAATGATATGGTAATGGAACATACCTCCCCGGGTGGTGAGCGAAAGGGCATCACATGGATGTGATTGGCGGGGCTCAAGCCAGTACTGAGTACAATCATGCCACTCTCATTGCAATACCCACTCCAAATCTTGTAATATCACAATGCCTCGAGGCATTCAAGTCGAACTTGCCTGCGCGCTGCGTCTACCTGAAGCGCGACAACTACCACTCGGTCCGGGTGCCGAATTGTCAAAGTCGTACTTGCTATCCACAAGATGAGGCTCGACTTCTCGTTATCAGTGCTCTCGTTATCACCGACTGGACCACCCTGGTTTGACAGAGGCGGGTAAACAAGGAAATGATCACGGGATCCGGCCCGAAGAATCGTTTGCCACCGAGCAGCTCGGCCTAGTTGAGCAAGCACATTTCAAACGCCGCCTTGCAACCTAGTCTGGTGACCAGACCACTTGCAATCAGCGTTACTAACTAATAGTTCGTGGGCCTCTGAGCTAGAGCCTCTGTAGGGCTTCCTCCATTACACTCACTGCGATTCGAACTACCCTGGTGTTTCAACACAATCACACGCCGCTTTATGGGGAAAGTCGACGGGAGTTTGCATTATGATGCACCTTCCACAGTAGATGGCCTGCAAGGTGATAGCTTATCGAAGCGCTTACCCTCGTTCCGTCCCAACGGGTCTCACAATTCCCATCGGTCGTTCAAATTGTCGATGAGATGGGAAGAAATACAGGCAACTGTCTTATAATTCGTCTGGCAGTTCCATTCCACACTCATAGTCCACCTCGAGTACCCCCCGTATGGGCTATATAGTAAGAGAGTCGAGACTCCACTATAACTTGAGTCTAGTGTGACTGCATTTAGTTAGTCGGGTGACCAGACCGTCGGATGAGGTAAACCATCTCGGGTATATATTACGTTCTAGCGTCGCCACCATGATGTCCAACAAAACCTGCAACCAAGTTTCAAAGTAGAATCTGCGTCCATATACCAATCGCGCGGCCTACGGTCCTCTCGTTGTCACCCCAATGGCCATACGAGGGTCTGTGCATGGAAGTTATTCTCAGCCGGAGAATGATAATGGTGCAATTGTCTCTCGGCTTGCCCAGCAAGACAAAGTGCCGTGGTATAAGAAACCCAACCTCCGACTGTTGTATCTCTTGATGTTTCCGACCTGTCTGGGAGTAGAGATGACGACTGGGCAAGTTTCTCTCGGTTCATCTTCGATGGCGCGTTGTTGATACGCAGAAGCTTTGATTCGTCCATGTTAAATGGTTTTCAGGCCGTACCCTCGTGGCTTGAATGTGAGGCAGTCCCCCGGGCCCAGCCTATTTCGTAAATGATTAATTTGGATTGCAGTTTTTCACAATCCTCGTTCTGCACTGCTGGGCCTCGTTTCTGCTACGTATGAATTGGGTGCCATCGCTGCCCTTCCGTTTGTCCCCTCTGTAGTCGATAAGTTCGGCAGGCGACGTTCGATACTCATTGGGAGCATCCTGATGATAATCGGTGGTGTTCTACAAGGAGCTGCATGGAATCGTAAGTGACTGGTGGTCTTCAGAATTCCGGAACGCTTTTCATCTTGAATTCATAGTTACGACGTTTATCATCGCTCGCTTTGTGCTGGGCTCGGGGATTTCTTTTGCCATCGTAGCCGCTTCTTCCCTGATTGGAGGTTTGTTACGGTTCCTTTGACCTGGTACTTGTTTGTGACGAAGCTTTGCAAAGAACTATCACATCCTAAGGAGCGACCAATCATGGGTGCACTTTTCAACTGCTGTTACTCGCTCGGTAAGTCAAAGGCGTAATCAGCTCTTGGAAGAAATTGATTCCTCTTAGGTTCTCTAACCGCTGCTGGAGTGACCCTCGGGACGTTTGCAATCCCCAACAATTGGGGATGGAGGATTCCATCTTTCCTCCAAGCGGTCCCTAGTATACTTCAAGTCTCCTTCATCTGGTTCCTCCCAGAGTCTCCTCGTTGGCTCGTTTCAAAAGGAAGATGGGACGAAGCGTACACCATCCTTGTGAAATATCATGCAGAAGGCGATGTAAACTCGGAATTCGTCAAGGCAGAGTATACCCAGATCGAGGAGACACTCCAAGAAGAAATGAAGAACGCCGAGATGAGTTGGAAGGAGGCATTTTCAACGACAGGGATGCGAAAGCGGGTCATCATCGCGTCTTTCCTGGGTCTGTTTACCAGGTGGAGCGGCAATGGACTAACTTCGTGAGCCATGCCAGTGAATCTTCTGCTAGATGACCTGCCTATCGTGTTTACAGGTACTTCCTCTCCCCGATCTTGGATAGCATCGGAATCCATGATGATCGAATGAAGAACATCATCAACTTTGCCAAGGGTGGCTGGACCCTCGTTAGCAGCATATTCCTCGCGCTGATAGTAACCCGATTTCCGCGACGGAGAATCTATTTGGTATGCGGTCTCAAACTACTTCCGATACCGCTGTGCTAATTTCCCCCTTAGACGTGTACTATCTCCCTCTTGGTTGTCTTTATTGCTTGGACCGTCGCTAGTGCAGAATATGCGCGGACTCACAGCGTGATCTGTTCTCACGTTGTGCTAATGTGAGTGTTGCTGTTCGTCGGAGAGTGGGGCATTTCCACCCTGACCATGCGTCCCGTAGCCTCATCTTCGTGTACTGTCCAGTTTATGGTATAGGATTTAACGCTTTGACGTATAGTGAGCCTTTGGCCATCTGAGTCGCCATGAACCACTTTCTGACGAAGCAGATAGCTTTCCTGGTTGAGCTTTTTCCGTTTCATACTCGAGCCAGGGGTATTACCATCTTCCAGTGGTGGGCCCGAGGTGCAAGGTTCGTCACCCAGTTCGTGGATCCCATTGGAATCGAGGCTGCGGGTACGTTCTCTACTCATTCTAATTATGTGGTCCGTGGCTGACGAAAGTGGTGGGGGCCGCTAGGTTGGAAATACTATATCATGTAAGCCACCCTTTGGAAATATGAATTGGTGGGGCTGAAGGATGTTAGCTATTGCGTGTGGATTGCCTTTGAGGTTGCGTTCGTCTACTTTATGTTTCCGGAGACGTCGGGGCGGACTCTCGAAGAGCTGACGTTCTGTAAGTGCTGTTATCCTAGCCTTTGTTTTTTCTTACTGATTCCTCCAGTGTATGAGGGTGATCACAGGCAGGAGACACTCAGAGATCCTGAGCTTGTGAGACTGCTAGCACAGGAAGAGACCGATACGCATGATGCTCAGATGGAGGACGATTGAAGGGGAACAGTCCGTGATTGCATTCAATTTGTCGGCCTTGTTTGTGAACACGACTTGCAGCAGTCTCATATACGGTGTCAACGAGCAATTTCGGAACTGCCTTGAAAAGTGGAGCGAGGTATGTTCCTTACTATCATAGTACCGAATGCGGACGGTGAGCGGAGAATTATAAGGGCCCATCATCATGCCGTGTGGATGCGGTCGACGGGGCTAGTATTGGATCGGCATCTTGATCGGCATCGTGTTGTTCTCATTGCAATACCCTTTCTAAATCTTGTAAAATGCCTCGAGGTGCTCGACCACTTGAACGGTGTGCATTACACGGGTTACCAGCCCCGGCCGCGGGCGCTTCTGCCTGTCAGTTTGCAACTCAGATTACATACGTCCTCAAACTCGGACTAGATTTCAAGCTCAGGCAAGGTCCTGATTCCGGAAGCTCTCATTTAGTGTCGAGGCTCCAAGTCAACGTTCAACTTTTTCTCACTGCTGCCAGTTCGACAGAGGCGGGTAAACAAGGAAATGATCACGGGATCTGGTAGTCTCTCAAACATTCCAAACGCCGCCCTGGCAGGAGAGTTACTACTAGTAGTTCGAACTTCGTGAGACTCTCTGGGCTAGGGCCTTTGTAGAGCTTCCCTCATTACACTTGCTGCAGGCCGAGCCACGCTGGTGTTTCCGAACGATCGCGCGATTCGTAGGGGTTCTAGGGAAAGTCCAACGTCCTCACATCGCTATTAAATGGACTCGCGCAGGGGTGGGCAGGGAAGGTATGTTCCACTAGACAGCAGCGACATGATCGTCTCTCGGCTTGCACTGCAAGACAACGTTCCCTGGTACAGCAAACCAAACCTTCGGCTCTT
>JBBPRB010000413.1:0-16644 GCA_038092815.1 Hortiboletus rubellus | reverse complement strand
CGACACCTATTTTATACGATCATAGGAATACGAGCGACTGGTGAAGGAATCTATTAAACAACAGCTAGGGTTATGAGCACAACGGCGTGCGTGCGGTAAAAAGACTATAAGAAGAGTGTACCAGCGTTATAAGTGTCAAGGCATGTGTATAGTATAGATAACGAAAGGAAGGCTTTTCATGGTTGCGCCGGGCCCGCATCGCGCCTAAACACCTCGTCACCAAACTCGGGGTCTGCCTTGCCAAAAATGTGGCGTTGGACGTATTCATTACGGAAAATGCCGTTTGGGTCAACGTCCTGCAGTACGCGAACAAAGTCGTCGAAACGGGGATACAGGGTGCGAAGTGTGCCCGGCCGGAGAGGGTGAGCTTTTGCCCAATGGGGACGTCCGCCGTGGCGGAGCAAAATGGCTTCGAACCGCTCAAACAGCTCACGAAAAGGAACCTCGAGCCCGTACGGTCTGGTGATGCGTCAGATAATGATGTACGGACGTGACGGCATGATGCGCTCACTTGAACTGGACGATGCCGATCCAGCAGGTCTGTTGACCGTTGCTTGGACTAAGCCAGATGTCGTCGCTGTCCGAAAAGCGGATCTCGATGGGAAAGTGTGGTCGTAAGCCGTTGGGGTCGGCGAACTCGTCGGCTAGCCACGAATGGAGGTCTTGCAGGCAGCGTTGGGTGTTCGGGTAAGGGATCGCCCACTCCGTCGTGTGTTGTGGGTACTTTTGAGAGGCATCAGTTACTGCAAGTGGGCGACGGCCAAAAAATAATAATAATAACGGACTCACCCTGCAGTCTAGATTAAATATCCGGTGGCTGTCGTCGACGGCGACGACGTGATCCTTGACGAGCCATGCTGCAAACCGTGTCGTGAAGACGTTGAGGGAGAGAAAGTAGCGACCCAAAAAGAGGAGGAACTGAAGCACGTGGAAACCGAAAAAGGAATGCCAGAGCCAGCTGAGTGCGACCGTCCGCTTTGGCTGGAAAAAAAAAAGATCCGAGGTGAAGTAAGTAACAGGGGAGGGGGTGACGGAAGAGCTTACCTCTACGGTCCGATCAGCAGAGCAGACGCGCATGGTGTCTGCGGCCGGAAACCACCATATCCGTACGTGTTGTGCAGCCCTGGCCAGGGTGTCGATATTTCGGACGCACTGCTGAAACGCGATCGACTGCTGAGTTTCCTTGAGTCGAAACGCAGGCTCCACCTGCAACGTGACGGACAGGATAAGGCCAGTGCTGCCCAAGCCACACACCGAGGCGATGAAGAGATCGGGTCTCTCCTGGCGCGAACAAGACACGCGCGTGCCGTCGGCCAATAAGAGGGACAGGGCGATGACGTGAGTGGAGATAACGCCATAATTGATGCCTGTTCCGTGGGTTGCGGTGGTGACGATGCCGCCGAGCGTCTGGTCGGAGATGGAACCAACGTTGATCATGGCAAGGCCGTACTTGGCAAGCTGCGCGTGGAGGGCTTCGAGGGTGATGCCGGCCTCGGCGACGACGTAACGTTTTTCGACGTTGACCTGCGAGGGGGTTGTAAGCGGGCGCAGTAAGAACGAGATCGGCGTACCTCCAAGAGTCGGTCCATTTTTGTGGTGCGGAGCATGTAGCCGGATGTGCATGCGAGATCGCTGGGGGAGTGGCCGGCGCCGACGGCACGGACGACCTTGCGTTCGCGGCGGGCAAGCTCGAGGATGAGCTGGCAGTGGTGCACGGACTCGGGCTCGAACACGGCGAGGGGCGCGCATTCAAAGGTGCGCCCCCAGTTCACGAAGCGGGGGTCAGGGACGCGGGGGAGGAGGTGGTGGTAGAGGAGAGCCATGGCTGGCGGTGGAAGGATGCATGAGGCGAGATATAAAGGTATTCGGTGTGGACGAGCGAGTTCGGACTTGTCCGATGGGACGGAGTATGGCATGGCCGACCCCGGGCTGCCAAGGCACCAGGGTCATCGATCAACGGATCCCTGACAACGTCGGGCGACAGCCGCATCTCGATCCACCAATCTTATCACGACTACAACACTCAATTCAGGAAGTCAAACACGACACGACCCCACTCCTGCCCCTCGTAAAACAGCACCCCTCGCACCTCCGCACTGTCCATCTCCAGCCCGAGCTCAAACTCTACACATGTGGGTCACCACCGTGCTCCTCGGAAAAAGAATACCCGTACCTGTGTAGAACCCGTTCGGCTGTGGAATACTCGCGTTCTGCTGGAACGACGGTAACGAGCTCAGATCCACTGTCCACTTGCAGAGCTCCGTTGTTTCACCCTTCGGCATAAAATGTCACTTGATACCCGCGTCATTGTCCTCAGAGCCTTACCTCATCTGTGTATCGCATGATTTTGTCCGACTCAGACGTGTACAGAACAGCCACGAAATTGCAATCTGCAACTTCAACTCAGCCTTCATGAATTGCACCCTTTTAGTCACCGTACCTCGTCTGTCCTGTGAGAATTTGCTGCGGGACAAACATTTAGCCTGATCGTCACGCTTGATGCAATCTAACCCCGTACCAGAACTTGGTCTTCACGCGCTGCCTACACGCCATCCGATCAGCCGTCGTGTGGGGAAAAATCGACATCCAATCTTACCCCTTTCGCAGGATTGCGCCCTTCATCACCAGATATTGCAGCCTAATCCGTCGGTCTCCATTCTGGTCGCCTACATGATCGCAATTGGCTTCTTACCGGTTTTCACAAATCGACACGTTCACGTTGTTCTCTTTGATGTATGCGGGCCGCTTCAGCCAATCTTCGGGCTCCGCTGGAAGTTTGACCTGCGAGTCTCAGCCCGTGTCCCAACTTCTGCAATACCACCACACTCACTTTCATGATGTACGCCCGGGGTACAATCACCGTCGACACGATCGCCTTACGCGAAAGTCCGTACTGCGCAGCACCACGCACGGTTGCCGTATCGGCATCAGGCGGCCGTGCGATCACTTTAATCTTGCCAGAGAACTTGGCCTACACGGAAACACACGTTCAGTTGATCGCTGCGTATCCGCACAGCGCCACCACTCGCCTCCACTTTTCTAAACAAGTACTCGCTCCCAGCGAAGCCTCCCACGAGAAGCAATGCATCAATCCGTTGCTCGATCTTTCCTGACTGGTCTTCGATCATGTCCAGTACCTAAATATAGCTGAGCCGATGCTCATTGGTCAACGGCGCCACAGGGCTGCTTACTTGATTGACCACAGGGTCGAAAACTTCCCGGCGTATCAAAATCCCGGGGATCGCAACTTCACCATTGATCAACCCAACAGAGGGGTCATGCGGGTCCTGTACATTGAAGCACGTAAAATGGAAATAGGTCTCTGTGGGTTTCACTCAGATGAGACGTCTCCATGGAGTAAACCCCTACCATCATCGACTTCACCCTGATAGGCGAGCTTGTCGGTCTGACTGAACGAGTGCATGAAATATGCCAAGCTTGCCGCATCGAGGTGCGCAGGGTGATCTACCAACAGCGTTTTGACGAGCTCCCGGAAGCGGAGATCCAGAAAGAGTGAACCGCAGTTCGCACCCGACCGTGCACACATCTCTGCGATCTCGAGATTCCCGTTTTGGGCCACCTGGCCAGTAATTTTGTAGCATGCCAAGTCCTTTGGGCCGCCAGTCACCCACAATGCGAGACGAGTGAACAAGACGTATACGTACGACCGTACCGCCTCCCGCATCGCAAATCATAAAGTTTTGACTCGGACGGAGTTTATGGAGGTCCGTCAAGCGTGCACAGTGCACTGCAGCAGCCTCGGGTTCACTAAGGGCGGACTTCAGGGACGTAGGCTTTGACGAAAAAAGTGGGCCTACGTGATGATGCGCAGGCGATCACGCCAATGAATATCCCCAGCACGGGCAGATTGGACAAGCCCAGCTTCGATGGCAGCTGCCCGCATGAGATCGCATCCTTTGGCGTCCCACGCCGCAGGACAGGTCACCACCACATCAGCGGTGTCTTTGTGCCGTGAGTCACGCTGGCACCGCGAGGATAGAACCAAAAGTGCCTACTCAGGTCTGCAACCGCCCCTATCTCTCGAGTGATCTCTTCCTTGGCATACTCCCACAGACACGTCAAAAAGTCGACGATCAAGTTTATGGCCGTTTTACCGGGCTGTTGGGGGAGGGACTAAGCTACCTTTTTCGAGTGTACGTGCGGCGACTTACCGGAAGGTGAGGTAATCGTGGGTCGATAGCGCTCTCGTCGCGCAACGCACGCGGTTCGAGAAACAGTTTGAACCTGAGCCAAGGAAAAAAAAAAAAAAAAAGACGCTCGATCGCGCGGACGAAACTGAGAAGCGTACATGCGTACCATTCACATCGGATCGTACCCTGCATGGGACTCGCGTTCTTGGCTTCGAGCCCCCATGCCAAGACTTGTCCGCGTTCGTCGTATAAAAGGCATGTCGGCACTTTACGAAACGTCTCAAATGAGCCCGGCCAATGCAGAATCTGCTGCGTGACACCCGACGCGATGCGCGAGGATGCGTACGCCTGTTTCATTGAATCCGGTCAGTGCATCACTCGAACTGGTCGTTCCCTGCCTCACGCACCACGCCAGAAAAAGTAGTTCCTAAGGAGAAATGCGCGTCAACAGAGCGGAAACACGCCTCGGGGTCGAAAACGTACCAAAGTCGATGGATATAGACATCCGGCCCTCGTCCGAAGTTCCGCCGTACTCGTTTCTAGACATCGTCGCCGACGTCATGGAAGCCGCGAGAGACGGCGAAGTCGTTCCATGTCGGGGCGGTACGTGGACGGGACTGGGTTGGTACAACGGCGCCGGCATCCCCACGGGGGAGCTCGCACCGCTAGACAGATCGAAAGGCGACTTGAGTGGTCCCATCTGCATGGGCAGCATGCCCTGCTGGATGCTGGGTGGGGGCGGTGACGGCGAGCCTTGGCCCCACTGAGCGCCTGGACCATAGTTGACCAGCGGATGCTGGCTTTGAAAGCTCGCTGGAGGCGGTGATGGGCCGGTGGGCGAAAGCAGCAATGGTTTCTCGAAAATTTGCGCGGCTGGTTGCGGGCCCGGTTGCTGTTGAACGGTGCCAGCGGCGGGTTGCTGTGGGCGGTTGCTGTACTGGTCGTCCTTGTTTGCAGGCTGGCCGCAGCATCCCATGGTGTGTGTAAACAGGAGAAAGAAAGAAGAGCGACGGGCACTGGAATGGGGTCGAGGCAATGCGCACGCCGCGAGCACCGTCTAGAACGGGTGGGCGCTTGCAAGGACCAAAATGGCAGTGCATCGGCCACACTAGGACAAGCGACGGCGCTAAGGATCGTCCTCGTTGGCGGTGCCAGTGTACATGTACCTACCGCGAGGACCAACACTCGACCCACCGGACGAGGTGGTCGTTCTAAGAGTGCAGGGCGATCGCAAGCCACACTCGGTGCGACTGTTCGCAGCGACCCACGGCGATGGTGGAGCCCATCTGTGGAGTATCTTGGTAGTATTGGTTCTGATCATCGGTTACTGTCGGCTAACCAACTGTTTCACTGACCACATTCGAGCGCAGGTTGATCTCTAAAATGGTGGCAGGTTGTGCGATCCATAAAGTCGTATCGAATCTCAGGATTCGATGCCACAGAGATCGCCACCACCCATCTATCTCGTACCGTGCGCATCCAAGACCCGGATCAGCGATCACCGCGTCCACCCGGTGGATGACACTTCTTGGAGAACACGGTGAACACGGCTCTTTTCCCCCGACGTCACGTACGCCAAAAGATCAACGCCGACTAGCGACGTCCGTGTCAAATGTCATCGATTCATAGCGGATAAACGCGAGCCACAAGGAAAAGCCCGACGTGCGGCGCCTTCCAAGAAGCACCACCCACCACGGCACACGCCTTGATGGCTTCTCTACGCCGTTCTGCCACAACTTGAACGTTCGGCATCCGCCATGGCCCATTTGTGTGTGAGTCAGGTATGAAACGGACCCAAAAAAAAACGGGAACGGGGAACGGAAAGTACCGTCCACTACAGAACGGTCTAATCGGCCAGCCTGACAAAGGAGGCAAGGGTTCACCGTACGGCAAGCGTCGTGGAGGGCCCTGAAGGTCCTGAAGTGCGACGCCGCGTGTAACAAACAAACAAAAAAATTCATTTCAAGTCGCAAAGTTCCGTGCTGCCACCAAGGCATGGGCAGCCCCCCACCCCCTGCGGTGATCGATTGTTGGCGAACACCGACCGTTCCCACACACGCGGTGATCCACGTCGCGGCGAGGGTGGCTCAAATCGCCACCAGGAACGTCATTCGCTCCGAGCCGTGGCAAGTGTGGGTACGAAACGAAGTGGGTTGTGGGAGGAGAAGACGACGGCCGGTCTGTCATAATCTGATCTGTCAGTGGCCACACGGTGATCAGAATGCCCGGGCGCAGAGGTTGGTGCGGGCGACGCCGTGGAGAAGCTGCTACGGAACTTATCCTTGATCTGTACTGGACGGCTCCCCTTTCTGAGTCGTAGCTAGTGGGCCGTGACCAGACACCGGATGCATTCCGCGAAGGTTTGCGCATCAGATTCAGAAAATTGCGCGCGAATCGGCAATAGCCGAGTCATCCATGTCCAAGCTCAGAGCCATCGCAGCTGCATGGCCCACGGACCCGTTCCGCCCAAACCTCCAGCTCAAACGCTTTCTCGACGCCCTCGCCACACACCCGCGTCTGTCCCCAGCCGCCGTCCAGTCCGCGACCGCCTTGTTGGAGAACCGCGTCCAGCACAGGGTGAGCACCATCCCCGTTCGTCGACCCTCCGTTCTCAAGCACCCCTTGCAGTACCCGCTGTCTAAAAAGACGTTGGAACCTGCGTCGATGCCCAAACACTATCAACGTCTGGAGCAGGGGTACGAGAGGAGCGCACAGGGCATCCGACGGCCTTGGTGGCAGGTCTTTTTCGGTATTTGGAGATGAACTCGGTGTCGTTTCGTATCGCTACTTTCTCGGTCCTGCTGGTCCGTACGCGCCTGCCGTTTCACGCGGCGTAATTCGGAACAGATGAACACATAAATATCTTATCCAACGTGGCCAATGATACGGGATTTTGCCAGCTGTCTTCTCCGAATGGTTCTCTCCATTATGACTGCCGCCGTCTCCATAACATCCGGGGATCGCCGCCCTTCCCAAGAGGTCGCGAGAGGAAACGGATCCATTGCACGTCCAATGGGGATGTCACGCGCTCTTCCATTGATGTCGGCTTCCGTTCCATTCGGATTTCTCCGCACATACCCCGTCATCGGGATCAGCGCGAACCCAACTTAGATTCTCAAGCATGTGCTCTACATTCCTGGGAGGCGGTGGCACCATAGTGTAGCAACGACATTCATTGGAACTGCAATGCAAACCATCACGTCCTGGTTCGCGCGCATGAGTTGTATTCGACGCCACTTTTTCGTGGACACGTTGTGATCGTGCACGTTCCTCCCATTGTCTGCATCAGCTGTCATCCAACATCTCGTATTCACCTTTTGCAGCCTTTACGCATGTCGTCAACACCACTCCAACCTTGTCACCGCGTGACTGATAACCGTACGTACCTTGTCAACCAAGTTTTTCCGCTTCACTCTCGCCTTGCGTTGCACCTTGACGTACTTGGCCAGCGGAGAGTCCTCGACCCTGAGGTTGGATTCCCACATCTCGACGTCCGACATCTTTCCAGGGCCAAAGCTGACACCCTTGCGCTTCTCTTCCACCCATGTCGCACTCTCTTCCACGCGCTCCACGAGTCCCTTGACGACACCAACTTCCTTTTGTGCGCCCTTTTTCGATTTGGCAGTTTTAAGCGTTTTACGGAGAGAGACGACGATCGGGACTGTGATCTCGGGAAATGCGATGCTCCCATGGACTGGTGCGCTGATCAGCCACTCGGCCAGGGTGAACGTCGCTTCATCTAGCAGTCCCTCCGCGTACACGCGCGTCTTGAGGTACTGTGCCGGCGTACGGATGTTGGACTCAAAATCGAGTGGGCGGAGCGTCGACGGTTTGGGTTTGCTCGAGGAGGCAAGTTGCGACGAAATGATAGGGAGCAGGTAGGGCGTCAGTGGGATGTAGGTGTTCGTATGGCGCGACAGATGGAGCATCGATCGAGCGATGTGTAGGTGAAAGGGGTACGAGCGAGCGTTGGATATGAGCCTGGAGGCGTGTTACCAGATTCCACGAGCGAGAAACGAACGACCTTACTTGATCGCACCCAAGCTCACTTGAACCAATGGGTATATGAGAGACTTGAGATCACTCTCTCCCCCTCGTTTCACCTGTGCTTCTGCGCTACATGCCTTTGCTAGCACGAGCGCCCAAAAGTCGACGGAATGCGCATATTGCCAGTTGTATACTTGCCGGTATGCATCCTGATCAATTCAGTCAGAAAAGGCGAAAGAGAAGAGTCCACGACCCACCTTTGTCCTTGTTTTCATGCTATTCCTGAGAAGAATCGCAAGCTGCCTTATGTATCCAAACGCATGTTGATACGCCGTCGCATGGTCCAAGCAAAAGATCTCAGAGGCAGAATTTTTCATGAAGTTGATAGAAGGCAACTTGTGCGAGCTCGTGGATTTCGACGAGCGCACCAGCTCAAGATACGTGCTCTGAAATGGCCATGAGTGACAGAATCATGCATAAGAACAAGACTTGAACCTTCATAACAAGATCCAGCATGGCATTGTCAGCGGCGTTTGCAAGTGTTCTGACCGCCAAGAATGCTGCTATCCGTACGCTGTCTTCTCCCGAAGACCAAACATCCAGACATTGCTATAAACGTTTGCCCAATTACTGCGAGATCGTTCAGAGAGTTTAGAACAACCATACCTTGAGGTAGGCCTTGACTGCCTTCCGACTCGAGGTAACATACGGTAGGATCTTTGCGCTTTCCACAAAGGCGAGCTGAAGCATCTCGTTGTCGGTAAACTGCGGAATCAGGTGGACGACGTTGTTAAAGTACGATAGGATAAGCCTTTGCAGGGCCTTTTGTTTAGTTGTTTGCATAGGTGGTTTACTACACAAAATGATCAATATGACGGATCAGCAGATACAAGCCCCACACACTATTTTCCATTGGGAAGGGTCTTGTAGGGGATGTGATGCACGAGAACGATCGGGGTAAATTTAAGCGCGGTGGTGACGAGCTTGTTGTACACTGGAAATGGGTCGTGAGCCCGATACTACAAAACGAGGTTCAATGACGCCTTACTGGCTGAGCTGTCAATGCGCCAAGCGAGGGAGTGATCATCTTGGTTCATGTGAGCAGCAGAACGGAAAGCGATCAAGAGTCTTCTCAAGGCGCGCAAGGAACGATACTGGAGCACGTATCAGTGAAAGCCGGGATCAATGGGGCGAGGACGTACATTGAGCAGAGCTTTCTGCCATCCGCGTAAGATGTCCTTTGTCAGGATAGGCAATGTCTCGCTCTCCATTTCGACGTCCTCCTCTTCGTCCTCCTCATCGTCGACCGCGCCCTCGGGATCAAACTCCAGCAGTTCTCGGTCGTTTTGTTGGAGGTACTTGTAGAACTCGGGGTCTTTCTCTGCCAGCTTGGAAAGTTCGTGCATGTGTGCGGCGCCTTCGTCTGCAGTACCGTGTTTGCAATGAACCGCGGGGCGTTGGAAAAACGTACCTTCCAGGTCATCGACCGAAGCAAAAGACTCGTCATCCGCAAACTCCTCGCCGTCCTCCTCCTCCTCCTCTTCTGCTTCAGAATCAGCCTGGTTCATGCTCATCTGTGAGACGCAAAGATTATGAATGTCAGTAGTCGATACATGGTCGGTAACCGTACATCTCCATCGTCCGAAGCGTCCTCCATGAATCCCGCTCCGAGAAAGTCATCGACGGTCATCCCCTTGACGCTACGAAACGCACGTCAGTAATGGCCCGCCGTGGCGCAAACGTAGTACGAACTCGGGTTTCTCGTCGTCCGCGTCATCCTGTTCGCTGCCGTCGTCTTGCGCCGGTGCTTTCCCCTTCCCCTGCCCTTTTGCACCGCGTCTGCCCTCGATTTTCTTCTTGGTCTGCTGGTGTTTCTTTCTCGACTGGATCGTTTTCTTGAGCTGACCGCTCGAGGCAAACTTGCGCGTGGCCTTTGTCGCCTTGCCCATGATGGCTCGCGACACGACCTAGATAGGAAAGTCTCCTCGCCTTCCGCCATGGCACTCCTCCGCACGGCCGACGTGCCAGTGTGCACCCCCGCAGAGCGCCTCCTCAACACACACATCGAGCTCGTCGCCCGCGTCCGCGATGCACAGCGACACAACCGCCGCCAGCTCCGCGCCCTCCCGTCACCACCCCAAGACCTCCTCAAGCTCCCGCTCATCCCCTCCCCCCCGCCGTCGCCTTCGCCATCGCCCCCGTCATCACCGCCGCTCGCACCGCGCCCGAAGCCCCCTCAACGACCAGACCTTCCACCCCCCAAACGTGCCCGACTCGCGCGCTACCCCAATTACGTCCCCGAAGAAGAGACGATCCGAAATGACTACGCTCAGAGGTACGTCGACAGCGGCGAATGGCCCCAGAACTGGGTCGTCGGGGCAGAGCTCGAACGACGCTTCGAGGAGTACGTCTGCTCGCACCCCCTCGTCTTCTCGAATGCGCTTCATACACCTATTCGCCCCACTCCCCCAGATATCCAAAGCAACAGCGCTTGCTCAATCTCAAGAAAGAGTCGGTCGATACGCACGCAGCGCCGTCGTGCTTCCTACCATTGCAACAGCTCCCTTCACTACATCCATTCAAATTCGACGTCGTCCTCCTCGACCCTCCGTTCTCGTCCTCGTTTGGCTGGGACGAACTCCAGGAATTTCCAATACCCTCCCTCGCCGCAGATCCGTCCTTTGTCTTCATGTGGGTCGGAAGCGGCGCAGGCGAGGGCCTCGAACGGGGTCGCGAAGTCCTCGCAAAATGGGGCTACAGAAGATGCGAGGACATCGTCTGGGTCAAGACCAACGTCCACTCCAATCGCGGCCCTGGCGTGAGTTTGTCGCACCGACGTGCTTGCTTGTCTTGCCGAATCGATCCCCACCGTTGATGTGCCACGTTCCATAGACAGATCCGCCCACGACGTCCTTGTTGACCCGGACCAAACAACATTGTTTGATGGGCATCAAAGGCACCGTACGACGATCCACCGACAATTGGTTCGTGCATTGCAACGTCGGTACGTTGCCAACCCCCTTGTCGTCCCGATCGCTCACCCCTCCCGGTCATCGTGGACATGTCCAGATACGGACGTGATCATATGGGAAGGCGATCCCTCCGATCCGACGCGCAAACCCCCAGAAATGTACACCCTGATCGAAAACTTTTGCCTCGGAACACGCCGACTCGAAATATTCGGCCGCGCCCGGTCCTCGTTGCGGCGAGGCTGGGTGACCGTCCTCGCCGAAGGCGAACACGAACACGTCCCCGAACTTGCCCGCAATCGCGTGCCGTGCATCCCCGACGGTGCACGGCCGTGGGGCAAGGACGGCTGGGAAGACAGTTGCAAGAAACTCGCCGCGCTCGGGGGCGGAAAGTGCGTTGTGCCCAATACGCAGGAGATTGAGACGCTCCGTCCGAAATCGCCCGTGCGATCTGGTGCGCCCCCGGGTGGAGGTGGTGTCAGCGGTGGCGTTGGCGTCAGCGTCGGCGGGGGCGTCGGTGTCGCCTTGGGACCCCCTCGGACCGGACGGCCAAACATGCCTCCAAATCAGGCGCAGAATCAGATGCTCGTATCGCCGATGATGGGGATGGGGATGGGCGGTGTGGGGATGGGGGTCGGGATGTCAGTGGACATGGGCGGGTGGCCGGGATTGGGAATGGGCGTGAACATGAATATGGCCGGGATGGGCTTGGGGAACATGAATATGCCGATGATGGGGATGAATATGGACGGAATACCGGGTGCTCCGTTCCATTCTCCGGGACAGGGTACGATGGGTCAGTTGGGTCTCGGCCCCATGTGGATGAGTGGTGAACATCCGGAAGGGGTGGTGTGGGAGGGTGGAATAGGCGACGGGATGATGATGAACGGGATGGCCATGGGCAACATGGGGATGGGAGGCATGATGGGCGGCATGAACGGGATGGGCATGAACCAGTGGACTCAGTCAGGCTACGACAATTTTCAATGATTCATATCTATACAACACCATCGGAAGTCATTCGTGTTCGCAGTCATTGCAGAAGGCCTAGGTACAAATAACATGGATAGAACCTATGGGTATGTGTATATGCCGTGAATATGGTGAGCGAGGTGTGAAATTGAGGTATGATGTATATACTCTATGAAGGAAAAAAAAGGAGACAGAGAAACCAGTAAAAACTCAACTTTCATCATCGAAGCTCGCGTGTATGAACGCCCCACACGATCAACGGAGAGGCTCAAGGCGACGAAAGCCAAGAAAGCACACCGAAGAATTCACTTTTACAGACAGGGAATGACCTGAAACGTTAGTCACCTCACTCAACATCTATCCGGAAGCTCATAACTTGGGGTAGGTATGCTGCTCCAGCGAGATCGAGGATGTGTACGTCGTCAAAAACGTCGTGCCCATTGGACTGCGTCACCTGGTAAGCTGGGCCGAGCGACGGAGCACATGGAAACGGAACTGACCCCTCCAAACACAAATAGTCTGCTGTCCGCAAGAATTGTCACGTGGTATCCCCTTGCACTCGGCGGTCTACCGCAGACCGTGCGAGGCTCGTACTGAAGGTTTACTGGAAAAGAACAGAGTCAATCAATATGCGCACAGCCGGGCGTCCAAGCAAAAGACACACCAAGATTGTAGAAAAGGATCTCGGAGCAGTAATTTTTCCCATCGTGGCCGCCGACGATGAAAAGATACGATCCGACCTGCGTCGAGGTATGCGATAACCGACAATGCGATAGCGTCAGCGACACCCGGGTCCACACCAAGGATTCTAGATTGATAGATAATCATCATTCAGGGAGCTCGACACAGTCAAGAGTGCACCATACCCAAGTTCAAGCACCAGACGTCCGAGAAACATTTCTGACCATCACTTCCCCCTACGACGACCATGACGCTTCCGACCAGGTTGGCAGTATGGTAGCCTCTCGGCGCTGGAGCGCCTTTGGTTTTGATTAGGGTCCATTTCAAGCCCCCACTAGAAGAACCACGGAGGGAGGTGTCCAGACGAGATACATCAAGCGTCCAGAGGTCATTGAGCGCTGTCAACCCATTCCCGCCTCCGAAAACATAGATTTTGCCGTTATACAGCACCGCCGTATGCGCGCGTCTCGGTGCTGGATGCAGAGAGTCCGCATCTGGGGGTAGCTGTTGCTCCTGGGCCGGAAAGGTCGGGGCAAACCATCGCCTGGTGGTGGTGTCTAGGATATAGGTGGAATCATAATACACAGGGCCTTGTCCACCACCAATGATGACGATTTTACGGTCGACCAGCGTTGCGGTATGTGCACGACAGGGAGGAGGGATCTCGCCCAAGGCCTCCGGATGAGACCATTGCATCGTATCTGATTCCCGATGGCTCAGCGGGGCTGGAGACGGTGGGATGGCAACTCACCCGTATCGAAGCAATAAATGTCTTTCCAACAATCCTTGTCATCGCAACCACCAAACAACCAAGCGACGTTATCGACGAGGGTGACGGTGTGCGCGCGCATGCAGTGCAATGGCAAAAACCCATGGACAGGTGCACGTGACCAATACATGGCGGTAGCGGGCGCGATGGGGACGGTGTCGCTGTGAGGCAGTCGGGGGGTCGAACGAAACCGCGGCTCGCGTAGGTTGCGACTGTTTTTCGCATCTTTTGCCGAGGGGGACGATGGGCGGCGTTTGATGGGCTGGGCCGAGTCCAAGGCGGGGGCGTTGGAGACGTGTCGAAGCGACGATGGTTTCCGCGATGCAGCGATGCGGGGTGTCCCCGGTGCGGTGGGGGTCGGTGTGGAGGGCCCCGACTGTGCGGGCGCGGTTGGATTGGGGGTGTTGAAGGTGGAGGTGGAGGCGGTCGCCTGGTGGGTCGAATGGAGGTATGGCGAGCGCGACTGGACGGCTCTGGTCTGGGAGGAAGAGCGGGGGCCGTCGTTTGTGGAGACGCTGCTCATCGTGTCGTTGTCGTCGTCGGCGCTGTCGACGGTGTTGGAGAGCAGCGTCGTGGCAGATCCGGGGACGCTGTTTTGTGGCATGGTAGCGCGGGAAAATACAACACTCCCATCACAGCGTCTAAACGTTTCAGCCAGACGTCGAGCAAGTCTCCTATCCAACGGGATTGGACTTGCTCCGAGCAAATTTGATTTGCCGATGTCAGCTTACAACTTGCTTACCGCTGGCACCGAGGACAACGACGGGTTGGTAAATCAAGCAGCCCCTAACAGACTTGATGGCGTCTGCTGCGAGCTCATGGTATCCCTAGCGAACATTGACGTCGACCTCGAGCAGAACAATCACATGCTGGTATGCTAGTAAAACGGTACGAACACATCGCCAGGTACTAATACAACTCAGACTAATCCAAGGGAACAAACCGCAAAAGCACCGATGCAGTGACGCAGCTCAGTAGCCAGGCCTGGGCGACAGGGGAGCAAGACGAGGACTGTTGGGTCCTAGCCTGGCGGGCGAATTGCGCGGGGACCTGTCATACGCGCGAAGCGAACTCGAGCCCAGGGGAGACAATAGCGCGGATTGTCCACTGTTGGGGCCAGAGCGGTCCAGCTCCTGTTGGAGACCCCCAAGAAGGATCTTGAGCATATACTCGGTGTCAAATGCGCCTTGCCTAGGATCGTATGGAGTACTGTCGACAATATCCTGTCAAAGGTTGAGCGATTCATCGCATATATGCTTTAAATGGAGTAATAATGTACCCTGATCTTGTAGCGAGTCACGAGGTGATCATCGAGCGTGTGCAGCAATTCGGAAGCAGCAGGGTCTGTGCCGATTTGCACGAACTGAATTCCGAACATATCGTGCCTGACACGATGACGTTCAAGACGATGCGCCGCATCAACAATGACACTCTCGAGATCCGCTTGGTCGGCTATACGCGTTGTTGTGAACCATGAGCAAGAACTGCTGGGCACGGATGAACCACAACTTACTTGGGAGACCATCAGTGATCACCAGGATGGTAATTGGCTCATGAGTAGAGTGCTCATGCTCAACAAGGGGCAGGTAATGGTTAATGATCTGACCGAGCTTCGCACCAGTCGGGGTGTCTTGGCCTGGGGAGCGGGTTAGGACCACCTTGCCGTGTGCGCATATGAATAACACATGCCTTCGGGCTGGACTCGGTTGAACAAGGCATTTACCTCTGCCCTCGACTACACGATAACCGTTTCAAACGATACCCTTATGAAGCGAGAAGAAACAATTACCTGCATGTTTGGAGCATAGTCATCCCCGTGCATGAAGTGAATATCAGAGCCTTTTGACCCGTATTGGTTGGCAATGTCGATAATGCCACCAAGAGCTTCACGGGCTTGCGCCCAGAGGTTACCCTCCTGCATCTAGTCAAATTGTCAACAGGTCGTCTCGGACTGCCAAGGGATCCACTTACGGACAACGAATCGTCGATGACGATAACAGTCTTGATCTCACTGTGACAGATCAACAGGGCGAAAGGGACCCTTGGGGAGGTACGCACGCCCATCTTTTAAGACTAGCCTCTCTATCTGCATCACAGAAGTCGGGGATGAATCGCAGTATATCGCTCTCGACGAGGGTCGTGTTGAACACGCCCACCTCGCCATGGTGATGTTTTGATTTGTGCGATGACCTTGTTCCGTGCTGCTGAGCAAGGACAACTGTACCCTGAGTGAGAGCGCCATCGTGCTCCACTGGAGGAGAGAAGCCCCAGCGAAGCTGTGAAGCGCAAACAAGAACTTCATAGTTGGCGATCTGTGATCAACATCAGCTCGAGCCCTTCGCTGAGACAAGAGGGGCATACTATGTGCTCTTTACCGGCATATCCAATTACGGCTCCGGCGAACTGGGGACTCGCCTTACCGATGTCTGCCGATCAGGGCCTTTTGAGTTCACTGGCCACATAGACTGACTGCAAATCACTCACGAAGAGTGCCCTCCAAGAGAGCACGGGCGATGTACAGGGTGCATCCATTGCGATCTGCCCCGAAAGGGACGGCGTTGTCTGGAATCTCGTTACCCTCGGTCAAGACCTAGATATCGGTATTCAACACGATTCGAATCCACAAGACATAGAGCTAAGCCGTACCCAAACCAGAGGGACCGGAGAGCCGTGTTTTTTAAAGTGTTCAGTGCTTCGACGAGCGGCCACGAGCCATTCATCCCTTTGAATCGCAGAGCGGGGTTCCACTACCGTCGGGGTGATAGGCCGGCTACTACCATACTCGGATAAAGTCCTCGTCTTCTCGGTTACCAACGTCCGGCTTGTATACTCTGCAGACGCGGACAAGGGTGAGCCCCTGGCTCCAAGGGAAGCATGCTTCTGGTGTTTGTGGGAGAACATGGTGGAGAATGTAGAACGGAGGGAGAGTGCACTTTGATCAAGTACCCACGCATCCCTGTCATTTTATACCTTGCTGCGAAAGAGATGCAAAAGGCCACTGTGCCATATGCCCAAACGGAGAACGTGAAGGCCGCTTTCGAACGCCAGAAGGGCCATCAGACACGATGCAGGGTACCCCGGGTGCAAGTGCGTTGATGAGTCGGCAAAAGTGGAA
>JBBPRB010000412.1:0-16652 GCA_038092815.1 Hortiboletus rubellus | reverse complement strand
CCTGGAACCTATTATGCAAATTATACCGTCACGGTTCCGGAGGGTTTCCCCGCTGGCATGGCATCCTTGAACGCCATTAACTTCTTCATGGTTGGGGTGAGTGTTTTTCGCTCCCGTGTGCGTGCGAGGATGCGAATTGATGATGTCGTGAATGGGTCTATTAGGCGTCGTACGCGCCGATCGTGGACTATATGAACGTGACCGTCACTGTTGCTGCTGCTTGAGCATATGGTTAGCCAATCGTGTCGTGGACCTTGAACGGACTTGGTACTGAAAGGACATTGGACTACGTCGTACATATGTACTACTTGTATCATACTACTGTAGCAGTTATTCACCAGTTATGGATTTGGAAGCGCTGAACTACTGCAGGAAATGTTCCCACGCCCCCCTCCGCTAAACGATCTTTGCCGTTGGGTGTAGGAGCAAGGTCCTTTACAGCTTGGGTGTCGAACACGACATCCTCCACAGTGCTAACTAACCTGTACGATGTTTCGCAGGCACGCAGTCAGTACAAGTCCTGTCTCATTCCCTACCTCGCAGTGCTCATCTGGGCTTAGCTTCGTGCCTCACGAACAGCATATCTTAGACTGGCTTCGGTTGGTGCGGTCGGGACCGTCGTTGCTGAGACCGGCGAGGGCGGAGACCAGAGTTTACCGGCAGATGTAGTGCCAGATGTACCAGCTCAGACTGCCAGCACAGAAGCCGACCCTGTTGCAATCGTGGTCGAACCCGAACCGGCCAAGTCCATCGTTGCAAACCTTCCAGAAAAGGTGCCGTTCGTCGACCTGTTTTTTCTTCTCGCTGACGTCTAGGAAACTTGAACTCATTTCCTTCTTTCTGGCAGCTCTCGATATACCCAAGCCCTACGCTGACGTTGGTCCTTCTCGACACGCCTTCGCCGCTCGAGCTACGTATTGGACAGGTTAGACGGGAAGTGTGTGGGTATTACTCGGATGCGCGGTCACAGGTACAGGGGGTGATAGACCGATGGGTTCACATCGAAGAAACAGTAGAATGTACGTCTTTTTTTTTCCAACTCTACCACGCTCCGTCTGACCTCTCTGCTAGCGCGTCTAAAATCTTTCCGGGATCCCGCGGAGCCCCTCAACCCCGGTATGCTTTACACGGGTATATCTGCGTTGACGGCCTCTGTCGTCGTTCGTTCTCGCTCACTGCCTGTACGGTTCCTCCTCCCTCCCTTGTCCTTTATCGGTGCGTTTGCGTATTTTCTGCCATGCACGGCAGGGCGTGTGGGTGGTTGGGTCGAAGATCTCGAGGGCAGATACGCACCGCGGGTTGGTGAGATCAGGCGGACGAGCGTCGCACATACGGGCATGGCGCTGGGTATGCTCGGAGAGAAATATAGAGAAGGGAAGCAAGGACTGGGCAAGGGTGCAAGGAGCGTGGTAGAGGGAATCGAGAGCAGTACAGGCTTGAGGTTGAGTGTGGCGTTGGGATGGACGAGGGCCGAGGGTGATAAAAAGTCGGGGTCGGACGAGAACAAGGACAAGGACGTATAGATTTTAGAGACTGGTGCATTTTCTAATATATCGCACTGTGTGCTCATCGAGGAACTTAAAGTCCAAGTATCTCGTCTGGTAGAGTTGGCGCAAAGACGGACTACGAGCGGGGGTAAGACCAATTGCTCCGTCGCAAACGCAAACGAGACCGACCTTGTTCACTTCTTTTTCGTTCCAACCTTGGTCGGTCTCTCCTTGGCCATCGCCGGCTCCTTTTCGCCCTCCACGCCCGCCTGCAACTCGAGCCACTGCTCCGCCCCAATCTCCTCGCCGAAACGCTTCCTAAACCGCGTCATACGACCCGTCCCCTCCTCCTCCTCGTCCTGGCTATTCTCCGAAGACGCCCCGCTCACGCGTTCCGTCGCGTTCCAGAGCGGGTGGTTGGTCGTATCGCGCGTTAGGATGATCTTGGACCGCGGTGACGTCGTCCAGTGCGTGAACGTGGACCCGTCGGCGCGGGTGACGTGCTGCAGGAAATGGGGTACGACAGGAGCGGGGAGGGAGCGGGGGTGTTTCTTTTGGACGTGGGACCGGCCGTAGGGGGACGTCGAGTGCGAGCGGACGGCGCACGTGTATGTGGGTTCTTGAACGGCGCAGAAGAACCGCTTGGAGAGGCAAAGTGCCATGTCGGGCGGTATATGTACGCGCAAATAAGACAGAAGAAGTTCTAGAGCGGAGGTCACGTGGGAGAGGTTTGTTTGATTCTGAAGCTTTTGCCAAACAAGTGCCTCTCTCGAAGACTTGACCTCTTAGATTTCAGGCTGTGACCTGAGGGTTGTCACCTCATTGGGTTGCCTCGTGATTCGAAGATCGCATTGGCGATGCTTCCAGCCCAACACGCGCCTTATGCCAGGCCGCCCTTCCCACACCTCCCGCTCTCGCTCCCCTCTCGAGCCTTGACCTTGCTCTCCTTTTTTCGATCATGCTCATAGTCGGTCCCAACTCAACTTGCGATATCTGTATGGAGAACTATATGGATAGGGTAGGTATACCCCACGCCATCACTTGCGGTCACATCTTTTGTCGAGCGTAAGTGTCTCTAAGAGTAAAAATGGAACACCACCGCCTCCATGATCACTGCAAAGAAACAATGAGACTGACAAAAAGGTGCTAGATGTCTCGATTCGGTCCGCCAGTGTCCCCTTTGTCGCAACGAATTTTCGCCCAGTGATATCTGTAAACTTTGCGTGGACGATGACGCTCAGAGTTCGATGACCGTCACCGCGTCGCCGGTTGGTACCCAAGACCAGCGCCTCTTGGACGACATTGCAGTGATTGCGAATGGGGGCGCTACCGTCGAAGAAATGGAGAGGGTGATTCAACAGTGTAATGCGTATCACAACGCGCAGTCCAACAGCATCCCGGTACGTGAGCACCCCGGCTCTATTCGCAAACCGACCAACTGCTCTCTTCAGCATACCCCTCTCGGGGTTAGCTACCTCCTCCTGTCCACGTTGGTTGAAGCGCAGAGGAAGTTGTTCACCCAGGGGGATCAGCTGTCTGAACTCGCTGATGCGAGGGGCGACATCCGGGATCGCCTGACCTTTGAACTCGAAGCGGCACAGCTCCAATACCGAAATTCAGAACAGGCGCGCCGCGACGAAAGAGAGCGCGCGTTGAGAAACGAAGAAGCCCTTAGAGCGCAGTGCGATGAGATGAACGCTCTCTGGAGGAGGTGAGCCGCGGCCTTGAAAGCGATAGCTTCATTGGATCACGTGCTGATTCGCGACGTGTGCTTTGTAGCGAAGTGGGTCGCGTGGACCAGCGCTCGCCGTGTCTGACGTACGAGTTTAGGTAGAATCGACAAGGCGGAAATGCCTGTCTTTGCTAGAAGGAGTGGAACAAGTGTGCCAAAGGATTGAGACGGCAATGTATGGCATGGGCAGCTTTGTCGTCGAACGCCGTGACGCTGCTATTCTGTACGTCCATCCAATGTCAGCTTTGGGCGAATATAACCTGACACGGCAGGGTTTTTCCAGGCGCCTTACAGTCGCTGCAGTCGATTCTTTGGACGTGAGAGAAAAGCTCGATAAGGTCGAGCTGCTCGCATCTAAATTGTGCGTCCTCCTATTCACATTTCCGGGATGAGTTCTTGGCCCAACGCTTCGTTGCAGTGACGAAGGCTTGATTTCTGCTTCAGGCGTCGTCGTGGTGTGCGTTGATTGCATCTGGTATATTCACGCCTCTGCTTAGTTTTACAATGATAACTTGACTTGGCAGAGTTTTTACAGGCGCCATACAGTCGCTGCAGTCAGTTCCTTGGACGTGGCAGCAAAGCTCGATGAGGTAGAGCAGCTCGCGTCTAGATTGTACGTCCTGTTATTTGCCTTTGAGTGCTTGGCCCAACGCTGCGTTGCAGCGACGAAGATTTGATTCTCGCTTGCGGCGTCTTCGTGTCGCGGGTTGATTGCGTCTGGTTTGTACACGTCTCTGCTTGGTCTTACGGTTATTCCCTGACATGGCGGGGGTTTTTCCAGGCGCCGTACAGTCGCTGCAGTCATTTCCTTGGAGGTGGCGGTAAAGCTCGATGAGGTAGAGCAATTCGTATTTCGATTGTACGTCCTACTATTGCCTTTCCAAGATGCGTCCTTGGCTCAACGCTGCGTTGCAGCGACGAAGCAGACTTGGTTCTCGCTGTTGGCATCTTCGTGGCGTGGGTTGGTTGCGCCTGTTGTACACTCGCTTAGTTTTCCAGTTGTGGGACCGATTCAGATTAGCACCGGTTTGCGCTGATGTTGCCCATTGTACCGAACGGTTCAGATGGGTGTCAAATATCTGAAAGGTCGCTAAAAAGACAAGTCAATACATGATTATTCCATTAATCTGATTACCCTCTGCCACGTTGTGGCCAGAAGCTACAATTGGCATCACGAAGAGGTCCTCCGGCTTTGTAGAATTCCGAGGAAACCTAGATGAATGCCCATCACATACTCGCTTGGACCCTATGTTTTGGGAGTTCCATTTATCTCACGCAGAGTAATCTACCTGGCAGATATAACTCCATCGTCCCCTTGGATGCACTGCCCTCGACATAAGTTGCTGCAACTCGGTTCACGCGTGGGATACAACGAACTTCATGATGTCAGTCTCCACCGCCAACTTTGGTACACGCGATTGACGCCATGTTCTAGGTCATATTGTTACGGCGTATGCACTGATCTGAGTCCCACCACACACGAGGCAATGGTAGCAGGGATAGATCGGGGATATGTTGGGCCAGCCCGATCAATACCCGGCTCGCGAGCGGTGTGCGGGGACGCTCTCTGGGACATGCGGTATCCTGCCTGCGTGGACTCTCGGTGTAGAAACGGACAAGAGGGATGGGATGATGGTTCATTCTGCGCGGGCGCGGGGGGTGAGTGTTGAGTACAGGAGAATGGGTCAAGAGGCACATCTCCGCTTCGTGGAGCGGGATAAGGCGCATCCGTGGATTCGTTGAGTAGCATGATTGAGTGTGTCAGCATGAAATAATTGGCGACTTGTCGACCATACAGCTGTCGGTATGCATGTTTTTGTGACTGTGCCCTGGTGGAATGATGATTCTTCGGTGGAAAGACGGCCGGCATGAACAAGCACCGAAAACACGAGGTGATGAAGCGTGTACAAGTTGATATCAAGAAAGGGAAATGTGTACAATGCAGAGAAGGTGCACCTTGTCCTTCCATTCCCTCTGTTATAGAGTCGCTGGTGACCACGTCGTCGATAGTGACTGGTGCGCAGTGACAAGCTGGTGCTGTGTCGATGCTGACCGTCGGACAAGAACGCCGTGGCCCAATGGAAATCAATATCGGTGACTCGTTATATGCGGTGGCATTCTCAGTGAATGGCGAGTACATCTTGAGCGGCGGTCTGTGTGGGGTGCGAGTGTGGGGAGTGGAAGACGGCAACCAAACGGCAAGAATGGAAGCGGACTATGTCCAGTGTCTTGCAGTGTCCGAAGATGGGAGATGGATCGCAGCGGGGACACGCTGGGGCGACGTGCGTGTGTGGGATGCAACCACATACGAACTGATTCTTGCGCACAACGAGGACTCTGACGACATCTTTGGAGTCGATTTCTCGCCTGCCTCATCTCATCTCGTCTCCGCATCGAATAACGGCAAAGCCACCGTCTGGGACGTTGCAGCTCGCAGCAGAGTACAAACACTCATTCAGCGCGGCGGGGGCGGGGTGATCGCAGCGAAGTACTCGCCGCAGGGCGATCGAATCGCGACAGCCTCTCGCAATTCCGTTCGAGTCTACGACAGCAACTGTGGCCGCCTGCTCGCAGAGATAAGAGTAAGAGTTACCCCATGGTACAATTCTGGTCTCCTCTGGTTCAACCGCTACCACCTCCTTGTCATATCCGACGGCAAAATAAAGAAAATTGAAGCGTCCACAGGGTCAGTAGTCTTGGAGTGGGCAGTCCCCGATAGCGTCAACTCGTCGTGCCTTGCCCTACCGAAGCATGGGAACTTCATCGCATACTCTACAGAGCGTACTGTCACGTTTTGGGACACCTCAACGCACACTTCGCTCGGTCTCGTCCGCCACCCTCAAGACATTGGTTCAATTGCATGCTCTCCAGACGACCAGTTTATCGCAATTGGTGGAGAGTATGGAAAAATCGTCATTGAAAGTCTATATCCCATTTCTGTAAGTTGCTTGTATTGTTAAATATGATGGCCAATTTCACCGCCAAATCTCGTTGGCACACTATGTTAGGCATCTACTCGCGAGCAAGAACAACCAGACGAGCAGCTTTCGGCATGGGCAGGTCACAACGACGATCTACTTGATTCTACCCCGGTAGGATTTGGTCACTCTTGCCGTACGTGTCACACTGACTTTAACGCGTAGGCACTCCTGGAAGAACTCCAAAGTCTATCTCCCATCACCGTAAGCAAGATGTCTCGTTCGGTCATGACATATCTGAACTACCTTTTCCTATTTGAATAACTTTACTGCCAAATCCCGCTGGCATACTATGTTAGGAATCTACTCGCGAGGGGGGACAACCAGATGAGCAGTTTTCGACATCGGGAGGTCACAATGACGGTCCACTTGACTCTACCCCAGTAGGACTCAGTCATTCTCACTGTAAGTGTCGCATTCAGGCTGACTCAATTGTGTAGGTACTCCAGGAAGAACTCGGAGAACTCCAAAGTCTATCTCCCACCACTGTGAGAAGTTGTCCTGAACTACCAGACGAGCGGCTTTCGACATCGGTAGGTCACAATGGCAATCCACCTGATTCTACACCAGGAGGATCTAGTCACTCTTGCCGTACGTGTCACACTGACTCCATTATGTAGGTACTCCTGGAAGAACTCCAAAGCCAATCTCCCATCACCGTAAGTAAGATATCTCGTTGGCTCATGGCTTTTCGTATTTGAACAACAACTTTACCGTCAAATCCCGTTTGGCATACTATGCTAGGCATCTATTCGCGAGCAAGGGCGACCAGACGAGCAGCTCTCGACGTCGGGATGTCACGACGACAATCCACCTGACTCTACTCAGGTAGAATTTGGTCACTTACCATGCGTGTCGCACTGACTCCATTGTGTAGGTGCTCCAGGAAGAATCTGGAGAACGCCAAAGTCTATCTCCTATCACCGTAAGCAAGATGTCTCGTTGGATCACGGCGGATCTGAACTACCTTTTCCTATTTGAATAACTTTACTGCCAAATCCCCTGACATACTATGTTAGGCTTCTACTCGCGAGGACGAACAACCAGACGAACAGTTTTCGACGTCGGGTAGTCACAACGACAATCCACCTGACTCTACTCAAGTAGAATTTGGTCACTTACCATGCGTGTCGCACTGACTCCATTGTGTAGGTGCTCCAGGAAGAACCCGGTGAATGCCAAAGTCTATCTTCTACTACCGTAAGCAAGGTGTCTCGTTGAATCATGGCGTATCCGAACTCCTTTTTTGCATAGGATTCAACCCGCCTGTCTTGTTTCCACCCCACTTTCCAGGAACCAGACTTCCAGATCGACAACGCTGCCCTCGAGTTATGGGAGCAGGACCAGCTCACAAGCGTGGAGGCGTTGTTGACCGCAGCAATCACCGTGTCCGATACAAACCATCATGTACTCGCTAGCCGAGCTCTCGTGCGGGCTCGTCTGCGAGAATGGGATACAGCGCTCATGGATGCTGAAATGGTGATGGTGTCTGTTGCTCTGGCTCACATACACTGACTCTGACGTAAATTTGCATCAAGGCCATCAATCTTCAACCGTCCGTTATCGGTTACATTGCAAAGAGCATAGCCCTTGTCGGAAGGGGGGAAAGGTACAAGGGTTATCGAACCTGTGACATCGCGTTCGAGCACTTCCATTCATCTCACGTTACCTTTCTCCTCCTCATCAAGGTCTGAATTTCATTTTTATTTTTGGTGTACCTCACCTGCTCATACATCCCTTAGGCCATCATCGTGTTTATGGCCGGAGAGCACCCTGATGCGATATCGCGCGTAGACGATCTCATCGCTACCGTCCGCTTCAACTCGATATGCTATGTGATCCAGGCATGTCCATAACCTACTAACACGCGGTAACGTCACTACTGACATTCCTGGCAGTCATATATGTATCTTCTTCTTGGAAACTTGCACATGGATTGCAGCGAGTACGAGAGTGCAATACAGTCCTTCGAGCGTGCACAAGCCCAAATGCGACACCACACGAGTCGACCGCTCTTTGTGATATCATTGGTAAGCTTCCTAACGGGTAGATTGCAACTCGAAATTACTCAGTCTCTCATAGATGTCCGGATGGAAATTCGATAATCTCGGCACCACGATTCAACAGCGTCTGTGTGAAGCCTTGTATGCAGCAGGTCGCACCAAGGATGCAGTTGAGTGTTTCTACGAAATGGCGAGCGAACTGGGAGGGGAGACAAACCTAGATGGTGGACACCTTGAATGGGCTCTAGGTGAGTGATCGCGCATCTGTGTGTGGCCGCTCATGTGTTGATTTTCGTCAGACTTCCGTCAACGCTCCTCCAAGAACCTGGAGCTTCTCGGGGATACAGCTATGGATGCCCGGCGACATGACGAGGCCATCTCCCACTATACGACAGCTTTGTCACTCAATCCGCTCTCTCCACAAGGCGTTCTCATCAAGCGAGGTAAGGCAGTTGTGGCAACCGGATCATGGAAAAAAGCTTTAGACGATGCAGACCGGGTACATTACTTTTCTCTCGTGGAGGTTAATCTTGTTGACGCAGCCTCAGGTGATCATGCTCGACCCGTCGTCGCCGTGGGGCTACGAACTGAAGCATGCAGCTTTACACATGGCAAGAGACTTTGATAATGCGATTGATGCGT
Source organism: Hortiboletus rubellus (assembly GCA_038092815.1). Lineage (NCBI taxonomy): Eukaryota > Fungi > Basidiomycota > Agaricomycetes > Boletales > Boletaceae > Hortiboletus > Hortiboletus rubellus. The sequence goes on along the minus strand of JBBPRB010000412.1, from coordinate 7,810 downwards.
TCGAAGCGATGCTCTCGAAAATAGCGCAATCACCTGACCCAGGCGTTCAACGTGAGTTGTATCTTCTTGCTATGGTAAAGACGACTTGTTAACATCATTCGACAGAGCACGGTGATCAGTATATCAGCCCATCAAGCACGCGAGCAACGATTCGCAGAATTGTTCAACGGACGATGCGGCATTCACCCTGCGTCCTCATCAATACAACCACCGGCCGTCTCCAGAACAAAGCTGAGCAGGCATCCGCCTTCGAGTCTCTGCCAATATTCAACGAACTTGTATCATCAACGACGACACGCATCGACTATGTCCGCGTCAAGCGCGAAGTGCGACAGTACTTCCAATACGTGATGCTATCGCACAAGTGGGAAGAGAACGAACCGCTGTTCCAGCAGATGATACACATCGCGGTATATGACTTGGAGAAATCTCCGACTCATGACAAGCTGCGAACATTCTGCAAGATCGTTCGGGATGCTAGATTCAATTGGGCATGGAGTGATACGTGTTGTATCGACAAATCAAATCACTTCGTGTTGCAAGAAGCTCTGGTCGCCATGTTCAAGTGGTATCAGCGTTCTGCCATGATGATCGTTTTCCTCCGTGGTGTTCGTCCATCTCAGCGCGGCGCTCTCATGAGGAGTATTTGGAACACTCGTGCCTGGACACTCCAGGAATATGTTGCTGCCAAGGTCATCCGTTTCTACACAGAAGATTGGACCCTGTATCTCGACCTGGAGTTGCCAAACCACAAAGAGTCACAAGAAGTCATCTCAGAGATGGAGCAAGCCACAGGGGTTTCTGCACAACAATTGACGTCACTTCGTCCAGGCTTGACCAGCATTCGGGAGAAGTTGCGTCTAGCTTCAACCCGGCACACGACGCTGGTAGAAGACGCCGCATACTCCTTGCTCGGCATTTTCTCAGTTGCAGGTATACCGGCAATATATGGCGAAGGGGATGGCGCACTAGGACGTCTATTAGCGCATGTTCTTACTGGATCAGGAGACGCGAGTATCCTTGCGTGGACTGGCGAGTCCGGCAGCTTCAACAGTTGTCTGCCTGCGTATATCAGCGTATTCAATGGACCAGCAACCTCACACCTCCCGTCACCCATCCAGGATGCAAAGGTGGAAAGAATCATCACGGCATCGCACACTCCTTCGTTCGACCTCGAAGTAGCCCTGGACTTATACGACCGGCTGAACGAGCTTCCTGCACCTTGGTTCGCAGCGAGTCGGATGAAACTCTCATGCATCGCTTTCCAACTCCCACCTCTTTCACCTTATCAATCACGTTCAGGCCGCGTCTATTGTGCGGATACTCTCGCCTTTGGGATGGTGAAAATCAGAACAAGACATGACCTCTCCCTGATGGATTCTTTGTATCTCGTTCACCCTTGGTTGGATGCTCTCCTGGAGCGCGTTGATAAAAGTGGTGCAATCATGGGGGAAGACGTCGTGCCACCGCCCTCGCCGAATACGGATGATGATGAGATCCCCGAGGAGGAAATCGACGATGATTTCTCATCGCTCGCTGAACTTACGTCCCTGTCACGCCGTGTCCCCATGCGTATGGCTTCATTGGACAAAGAGACGCGGGCACGACGACTCGTTGCGCATCTTAGACAGCCATTTGGTGCACTCTTGGTCACGTTGGCATCTACGGGTCGACGTGCAGTCGATTACAGGCGTGTCGCGGCCGATACCTTGATCGCTGTACAATTTCAGGAGAACGTCTCGCTGGCTGATATTCTGAGCAATGTACGGACACTCGATGTTTTGTAACTCGCGTAGCATCTTGGATGACGATTGAAGTATTTCAACCAACGCACTGTTTTAATTCCGGAAACTGAGCCAGCAGGGAGAAGCCATGAAAAGTAATACCATAATGTGAGTAATAGAGCAAAACGTGGGCACGTTCATTCCTCATATTCAACCTTCGCTGGAATTCGGAAGCGGGAGTTAGACGAAGCAACGAGCCAAATCCATGGAAACTTACCGACGTTCTCCACTCTGGAAAAAGGTTGAATTGGCAGAAAGCAAGGCGTAGGGATTCACAGCTTACCGTTGTCTTCCAGCCTAGGTGCGCTTGAAGTTCCGTGAGCCCAAATAATACAATCACATCATAATCCAGTTGGTAAGAGACCTCGTCGAAAACATCCCTCTGCGGAACCAGATCCTTCGCGGCCTCGCCTGGGTCCACGTAGATCATACAATATGTAAAGAAAGATGCTACAATTGTCTGTGTCAGAACGACAACGCAAGATAAAGAATGCAAGGAACTCACATTCATCTTGATTCACCCCTTCAGGTTTGGATAAAGTACCTCGGTAGCACGAAACGCGCACAGCCTGGGTGCAGAACGCTGATCGAGTTTCTTCCCTGAGCGAAAATGATCCCCGAATTCCATTTTCTCGCTGACATTCATACCCTTTGAACGGGGATCAATTGTTCGTCAATTAGCATCTCACGCTCCACTGGAAGGTGGCCTACCTTACGTATTATCGCATCAAAGTAACCTGGAACGTAGTGGTCACCCGTTGGATCAGTGTCCCACTCGCGCCACCTACGAATGTGTTCTTCGTCGTCCCTCTTGGCAAGAATCGCACGGACTATACCGTATGTGACACGCGCGACCCGCGAGGCGACCCTATGATTATCGCGATCAACGTGAGACAACACTGCCCCATTAGCGACCGCCTTGTTGCTAATAAAAATGCGTCAGAAAAATTGGCGTGCATGCTATACATGTACATACATATGATTGTGTGGACGGCAAATGTTGATTTTCTTGTCCTGGAAATACACCTGAAGCCGGGACCAGAACCAATCGTTTGTCGAGAGCCCTCCAACGATGAATACCATCTAAAAATGGGGATAAACGACACGAATTGTTCAAAGAAAGTGAAACCCACAGTAATCGGTGTCTGGGTGGATTTCCGCTGTTGCTCGAATGCGCAGATGATGGCGTCAATAGACTCGGTGAACAGGCCGGTGGCTTCTTCACTGGGCGACATGAAATCAGACCATTGGTGATGACATAGGTTAAGCTTGAAGGAAGTCATACCCCGTCAACTTCAGCTTCCCAAATGTGATGTGATGTTTCTTGCTGTTGGTACGAAGACCACCAACACTGAAATAAGCTGGTTAATTATCGCTGTTGATGACGAGTTTCAAACTCGTGCATTAATTCGGTTATCTCCTCGGCGCTGGAATGCCCCAGCCTTCAAGGTTTCGAAAAAGAGTAAGCCACCAACTTTCCAAAAGTGCCTTAGCCCGACAAGTAACAATGATTGGACCCTGCGGTTGACCTAAAAGGGGATGAAGACATATAAGGCAGAATTCGTCCGTCGACGATAGCTGCATACACTCAGCTAGGGCGATTTCCACGAGGGAGGTCGGGTTGGACTTGATCGAAAACATGCTCAAGTCGATGGTCCCACCGCCAGCATCAATAATTACGACTTCCTGAGGAGCGGCTCGACTAGTAGTTCCCGCGTCAACAAAGGTTGCGACGCAAAAGTGAAGGCTTCCTTCGTCGTCCGTTAGCATGTGGACACAGGATTGCCCCTCACATGCACCGGGTACGAGGCCAGCGCACATAATCACCCGGCGGGAACGCTGTTGTTGTACGCCCTCCCAGCCATTCGGATGAGTAAAAATGAACTCGATTGAATTCTCGACGGATGACCGACGGAAAGCAGGATGATGTTCGCGGATATAGGTCTTGACGCACTTCAAGAGACACTTGATGAAATCTGTGAGAACGTCGTCGGCAGATTTTCCGGGTAGAAGTGGGGGTAAATCATCGTCCAGGTTAATAGAGAAGGCTAAATGCTTCGGGTAAAAGTGAAGCTTCCACCTGTATTTCATGGATGAATGAGTTCTATTGAGGCCGTTGGTGACTAACCGTTCAGCCTTCGTCCATTCTTCCTCCAGCGCGACATCGATTGTGCTATCAGTGAGTACCTCAGCGCCAGCCGCTTTGACGATACCACTCTTGTCGTATAAGAGAGACGGCACTTTGGCGCCACCACCAACTTGTCCCTGTACAGGAAACATAAGACCAGTCAAGGGAGATCAACAGAAGGGAATGAAGAACTTGCTTCGTGACTCCGAGTCTAAGGGCCTCAGGAACACGACCTTGTTCGAGAATACAGAACGAGAAATACTGCTTAAGGCCGTACCAATGTCGAACGCCACAACGAGTTTCATGGACTCAATCGTTCAACTTTGAGAATGTCTGCAGTGACGCAGCGCATACTACTGCAGGTAAGTAGCTCGGATTATCTCGGTCCTCTACGGGGTGTCGATGTTTGAAACCTGATTCCCCTTTTCACATCCGAGTCCCAACTCACATGTCTCTCTTTCGTCCTTACTCTGCTCTTCGCCGCCACTACTAACTTTGTTACTGCGATTGCTATCATTCCTACTACCCATGGTTCATTTATGCAGCCCGTCTACAGCGGCAGTAATACTACTTTTCAGCCCATCGTGATTGGTCAGTATCATCTGCATCAACTCAAGCTTGACGTGGTTTCTAAAGCTGTCTCCAAACAAGCGCGAGGTTCTAAGACTTTCACTATCAGATTGTGACCTGACTTGCCGAGAAGACAGCTTGCGTTACCTCGTGTTTGCCCTGGAATGAACATTCGAAGACCTCACATTCCAGAACTTTATACACCGATCATCCGATGCTTCCAGCCCAACACGCACTTTATGCCAGGATGCCCAGCCCACACCTTATAGCAGTCTGTCCTCCCACCCCCATCGCAAACCCTGAACGCCTCTCTTCCTCTCGACCATGCTTATAGTCGGTCCAAACTCGACGTGCGATGTCTGTATGGAGAACTATATGGATAGGGTAGGTATACCCCACGCCATTACTTGCGGCCACATCTTTTGTCGAGCGTAAGTGTCTCCAAAAACAAAGTCCTCCACGATCACAGCAAAGAAAAAAGAGATTGAGAGAAGAGGTACTAGATGTCTGGATTCGATAGAACCTCAATGCCCCCTCTGTCGCTCCGAGTTCTCGCCCAGTGATGTCTGCAAACTTTGCGTGGACGGCGACGCCCAGAGTTCGACGACCGCCGCGTCGGCAGTCGATACCCAAGTTCAGCACCTCTTGGACGACATTGCAATGACTGCGAACAGGGGCGCTACCATCGAAGAAATGGAGAGGGTGATTCAACAGTGTAATGCGTATCACAACGCGCAGTCCAACAGCATCCCGGTACGTGAGCACCCTGGCTCTATTCGCAAACCGACCCACTGCTCTCTTCAGCATACTCCTCTCGGGGTTAGCTACCTCCTCCTGTCCACGTTGGTTGAAGCGCAGAGGAAGTTGCTCGCGCAGGGGGATCAGCTGTCTGAACTCGCTGGTGCGAGGGATGACATCCGGGATCGCCTGACTTTCGAACTCGAAGCGGCGCGGCTCCAATACCGAAATTCAGAACAGGCGCGGCGCAACGAGAGGGAGAGCGCGTTGAGAAACGAGGAAGCGTTTCGAGCACATTACGATGAGATGAACGTTCTCTGGAGAAGGTCGGTCACCAGCCTCAGTGAAATCGATCACTTTATTGGATCACATGCTGATTGGGGATTTGCGTATTGTAGCAAGGTAGGTCGTGTGGACGAGCGCAAGCTGCTGCGTCTGACATATATGGGTTTAGGTGGAATCGACGAAGCAGAAATACCGGTCTCTCCGAGAAGAACTGAATCGGTTGCGCCCAATGAACCAGATGGCGACGCATGGCAAGGAAAGCGCGGCAATTCGCCCCCTGGGCATGGCAGCAGAGCTCGACAAGGTTGACCAGCTAGCATTTCGATTGTACGTCCTACCATTTGCCTTTCTGAGATGGACGCTTTGCCTCGGCGCTGAGCTGCGGCAATAGGAAACCACACTTTTTCCACGTCATCGTAGGGTCGGTCGGTTTTGCTTTGTTTTTGTATACCTCTGCTATAGCTTTTTGGCCGCGCCTGTAAATGACATTGTTCGGGAGCTGTTCCCTCGCTTATCATCCTCTTTTTTTTCGTTTGGGAGTCTCAGCGACTGGAGGGCGATATTCGCTCCGCAGGCAGGGCATGCGCGAAACATGCAACTCTTTTCAACAAACTGCGTGCCTAAGTTCGGGTCGATATGTTTTCAGGCAAGTGGTTAGAATGAGCGATGACAACAAGACAAAAGCTCAACGGATTGCAACGACGTGCGAGGGGCTGAACGAAACCAGATATCGTACATTTGAACCATCATGCATCACCCATCAACCTCTGGCATCCAACCACACCCACCAGGGTCACGCCTCACGCAAAAAAACCATCGAAACTGAACGGCCTCGGCTCCTGGCCCTCGCGCACCCACCCGATGTAATCTGCTGTCAACAAGGAAGCCCTCAAGAACAGTGATCCATCCAGCAATTCGGCGCCCTCCAGCTCGGTGCCTTTGAAGTACCCTGCGGGACGCCTACCATAGAGGGTGTCAAAGTGTGCAAATGTGCGCTGGATCTTGACGAAGTGATCGTTGGGATGGGTGATCGCCGATTGCAAGATGGGGAGGAATGGATTCGGAGTTGGTATCGTTTCAGAGGTGAGAGACGTTTTTTGTGCAGGGGTTGTGGGGACCGAGGGTTCTACCGGCGTGGTCGTCATGAAAGACTTGATGTTCAAGGCTGGTCGACCGCGCGCGACCCACCACGTGAGAACTGTGACAAGATAACAGTGCAAGAGAAGAACTTGGGATCGTGGAGTGAGGTACGCAATCAACGAAGGGAGGAAGAGGCTTGAGGTCACCATGTGCATCTACCCATATTCGGGCGAGCTCATCCAGACTGTCACGAATACGCACTTGGAAGGGATGTCACGTACAGGAAGAAATCAGATTGGAAGCCGCTAGGTGCCAATCCGCCAACTCCGTAAGGACGACCTCCTCCATCTTGTGCTCGACTTCTCCAGGCCGGTTCAAATCGATGGTCCATTGCTCGGCATAGCTCGAGATTGTGGAGCCATGTTCGGCGAGTGTGTCATTGTATTGCATGATGGAATGTTTGGACGGCTTGCACTTTAATCTGTCGTCTTTCAGCATGCGTGCCACGACATCGAATGCGTGTGCGCCGTTGGTCTTAGATACACTAGAGGGAGCGGTGACAGGGGTTACATCCAGCACGAGAGATGAAAGGTGGCTTGCGATATGATCCACGCCATCCGTTGGACTGGGAATAAAATAGGAGGGGAGGAGGAACCTCCTGGTACGGGGATCGTGAGCCGTCGCTACCGCGAGACCTTGAATCTCAAATTAGGATTTTCGTCCTCACACGGCGCTTACACCACGCACCTTCGACAAGCATTCCCTTCAGACCAAACTCAACTCCATATCCAACATGGATCAAAGGGTGTCCGAGACCGTCTATGAAACGGGACAGCATCGCGGGTTGGGTATCTGCATCTCTTCCTTTCTGGAAGTTGTACTTGTCGGAAAAGACAAACTCCTCAAGAGTGCCTGCAGCACCTTTTTGAGAGACTTGGTCGGAAAAGAAGGAGACATAACCTTGGTAGAAACTTGTGTGTGTATTAGATGGGGGCGGTCTGATGCAGGACGTGAAATTCACTTTTCGTCCCCCAAGTGGTCAAGGAAATTTTCTTTAGTGATTGACTCGGGGGACTTGACCACGGGGCGCTGAATTTGACCATCACGCTCATAGTAGTCCCTGATGATCGCCGCGGGTCCGCCTAGAGCATAAATTGCAAGGGCGCGATGCGTGATGTGGCTAGGCACGCGTCAGCATTGTTTCTCATTTCCGACAGACTCCCGA
>JBBPRB010000411.1:0-16679 GCA_038092815.1 Hortiboletus rubellus | reverse complement strand
CGGAGACATCGGTGCTCCTTCATTGACGACCACACGAAGGGAAGAACAGGCAACAGCCTCGTCCATCACCATCGCGATCAGGCACCCCTGGGTCACGACCGGTCGGTTCCTTTTGGCACACGGCAAAGAGGTGCCTCGTGACTTTAATACCCGTGCCAACATGTACGAAATGTCACCGTCGATCTCAACGGTGGGGAAAAGGAACGCCGCGGGCTCGGAAGGGGGGGATGGGATGGGATTCGAAACGATGGTATGGGCGATAGACGGCGATCGTGCCATGCGCCATCGATGCTTGGATCGGATAGCGATACTCGACGCCTTGGCACGGGACACTGCGATGATGAGGGATAAATACATGCGATAAAGCGCGGATACGATGTGATGTGGGATCACACATATCCAAACGACCCGGCGAGCCTACGCGAGGAGTGTACCCTCGTCCAATCGCTGTCACCGCAAGCTAAACTGATAGCGAGGCGAGGTGATCAGGCGGCTGATTATTGGTGTCTGACTTGGACGAAAAAGGAACGCAAACGCGTCGACGATCAAGGACAATCGAGGGAGGGACGCAAGGAACGTATGGCAGGAACCGACCCACGTGTCATGGCGACCCGCCTGTGTCGGAATCCATTGCATGATGCTGGATACATGGGTGATTCCAGACATAAATGTCTGACGGCGATAGAACGGATTATAGATGCTGACAGGGGAAATGACAGGTCGAACCTCCGTTCATGGGCGTGGTCGATCCTTTTGTTCTTGAGGGGATACTGGACCAGTCAAGCACACCGCGTCGATATAGTAAAAACATGTGGAAGCCGGAAAGTGTAGAGGGGGGAATTCAGGGTAAGTCAGAACGCGATCACCGGACAGGCATCTCAGTACGAACCACGGTTGGGCTGAAATTCCTGTAACCGGTCCTCTTCCTCGTGGCGCTCTCTTCGTCGGTTGGCCAACACTTTCTTGACATACAGAAACCCCGCGCCGCCAGCGAGAACCAAACCACCTATACGCACAAACTGTCAAAACATGCTATGATTCAGGAACTTGCGTGTTTGGTCTGAAGCAACTGAGCACGAACCACTTGTTGATGCATCTCCCTCGGCTCGCTGGTCACTGCCTTGGGCTTAGCTAAAACGTGCGTTACTTTTGGCCGCAAACACAAGTTACGACGTGAACAGCCGCATCGATGATGAAAATGATCTGACGACGCACCCCAAAATTTTTGAACTGAAGCTGGGAACTTGAGCTCGCCGAACTCGCACAGCGACTGAGTGACTGGCACACGCCAAAGGCCAGATGAAACCCGTAACCGCAGTAATTTGAAAGCAGATGAGCCTAGTGAACACGACTTAAATTAGGGTAGCTTCTCACGGCTGGATCAGAACGCGTCCAAACGTTGGCGGTGTGCGACGTGTGCGTGTGAGCACGCCAAACTGTGGGTAACTACTTTGTTCATTCTCGCTCATTTGCGTGATGCTGACTCGTGTTGCTCAGTGGCTCTGAATCAGGGGCCAGTTCTCACTCAGCGAAACGTTTGCTCCGTCGACCTGTGCAAGTTCATCCGACGTGGGTATGCAGTGGCTCGAAACCGTGGTGCATAGGTGTGTCCCCGTGGACCCTTCAAGTTCAACAAGTCAGTTTGTGGCGTAGGTTCTATTATCGTTCTCGCCCCATCGGCACTGCACCGAATACCGACCGCAGCAAGCGACCCAAGATTTCCATGGTAGACCAGGCCTATGATACCCTGAGAAAAAAGTAAAGTTTGACACTCGAGTATGTGCCCATACATGCAGTAGTTCGATTGGGATCCGAGCCATTTGCAGAAATTGCACGATGACTTGACCTGGAAAGGGGCGATGATTTCGTCCTTTTGATCGATTGCTCTACAAAAAACCAATTCGCTATCTCGACCTCGTGTTTTCGGATAACGATGTTACCCATGCCCATGAAACCCACCTGGGCAACAAGGCCACATTTTCAAACCATCCTGTTGACACATCATTCCAAAATACTTACCCGGTTCCCCCATGAACCTGACCCTCGCCAAGACCCTGGCACTACTCTTGATTCCATCATCCGATAGGTCGGTCCTCTCGTTCTTCCAAAGTTCCAACCCAGCTGTATTACTCACAAGATGAAATTCTTCCCGGAATATATGCATTCCCTCGGCGGCCTGAGCCTCACAACTGGGGTAAGCAGGCCTGGAATCGATACCCGCGGTGCGTGCTTATCTTGGCGCTGTTACTCGTAGGTTTGATGGGCCACATAAACCTGACCCGAGGAAACGCTATAGTTTGACCCCCGCTGCCCCATGTTTGTCGATTCGCTGCTCAGGAACTGGGGTGCGTTCTTTGGCGCTTCCAAGGGATCCGGTGGCTTGGACTTGGTTCTACGAATTGTGTAGATGACTCATCCGACGATTCAGGTCGAGTTACGACCGATCACAGTGGATGGTTCGTTGCTTGTGAACCCCCATTTTCAAATCGGTTGGTAACAGTTTGTGTACTCTGGCAGACTTGGCCGAACATTGTGAGATAAGAATCGTGCTGACCCACCGCAAACCAAACCAACGAACCCCTGCACGTGATCAACCAGACCGCCCATCCCATCCAACATTGGGAATCCTCGGCACCTGACGAGCTCTCTCCGAGCAAAGGAAACAAATGACTTGTTCCAATTTGCAGTGATTGTGCCAAAATAGTCTGATGACAGGGAACGACGTGAGATTACGGGGTTCTTTGACTTGCCGAGATATATGGCCTCATAATCATGGTCTAACGGCATTCCATTGGCTGCCACCGTTCTTGCGCGTCTAGCCACATTGACCCCACCGCACGCTCTCTGCTCGGCATAGGTGGACCAGCGTATTGGATACAAATTGCGCCATCGCGGGGCTAAGACAGACTGCGAACCTTGGCGGCCCTGACCTTCCAACGCGCCTGTCGAGAAGTGCTATGGCCACTGACGGGTGACTGACATGGAAGCACTTTGCTCTCGTTGACAATGACAGATAACGTTCGGCGGAGGAACCCTGTTGGCCAGTCACGGTGCACGTTCCTTTGATCCGGGGACACCTCTCCATTGTGGGTAGCACGCGAAGGTCGTGGGGCGCGTTCTGATTGGCCAGGTAAATTGGTGAGGCCGCAGATGTGCGTACATGAGAGTACACAGCATCGTTGGCGGAAAGTTGCGTTTCATTTATCTGTTTATCTCCGCATATGGGCGAGAAGTGTGCACAGATTGGGGTACTGGTTACGCTACGACCAGGTGGGTTGGGTCGAGGGATGGGTCTGGATCGATAATTACATCAGCAACTTCTGTGGAGCCGGGTCGATTTGAGGATAGACATTGACTTGTGATCGAAATTAGACCAAGCACGTTCTCATGGCAAAGACGAGCTGGATGACGTCGTTCCTTTGGAAACGAGCTGAGCGGGCCGGTTCAGTCTGTTCGAGCCAGAAATGTCAGGACCGGTTTCAGCTCGTTTCCGCCTGCGTGGCACCTCATCGGCCGCGGCGGTGCCTACTGTCCGTGCAGGGCGGGGCGTACTTGCTCGCGCCTTTCTCTTCTGTGGCGTGTGGGGTCCACCCACTCCACAAAGGGCGGATCGGATCGATAAATGCCATGCTTCGAAATGTCCTGAAATGGCATGGTGCAGATCAGTTTGCATGCAAATATAGAGCTGGCTGGGTTTTGTGCCCAAATTAATGTCTCAGGGGCTGTGTCGCCACGCACCCGCGAGTAGCTGATGTCACTGCCATGGCTCCCTTTCTTCTCCAATTCGGCACTTGTAAAGCCGCGATCCCGTATAAATTCAACCCATTCCCTCCTTCATCCCCCATTTTGTGTCTGTTCATCATCCCTCTTCGCACCCCATGCACATGCGCACCACAACAATGCCCGCTCCCGTCATCAAGAACGCGACCACAATTTGGGACATCAACGTCAACTGGCCCCTTTCTTCTCAGTGCGGCACTTGGGATCCCAAAGGTCGCGGGGTAGATGTCTGGGAGTGCATTCTCGCCCGTATGTCCCTCCTCTCCCTCTCCCTCTCCCCGCTGATCCCATCCCCAGATTACTCAACGCCGTCCACTTCGGTATGTTCCGTGCCGTCTCGCCTGCTCGACGGCAGCTTACTCTTATCCATCAGCCTCCGAACCCCTTGTACTGGCGGTACCTCGGACGCCGATAGTTGTCCGCCTCGCCACTGGCACGTGGCACTACCGATCGTAGCGCGCCTTGAGTGGCCGCTAACGTGTACCACGGAGCAAACCCACCACCACCGCGTTGATAGTCGACGCCCATCATTACTTCCCACACTGCCCGGGCCATCACCTGCGCATCCTCGGATACACGTTTACCTCCGCGCAGGTCCCTGGAGTCTGTGTGGTGAGGTTACACGGAATCACCGTCAAATTTTTCATGGCTGGTCCACGTTTCGTTCCTTGTTCTTCTGTCTTCCACCTGCATACCTTTCAACTCGCATCCACTTTGATACCTGATCCCTTGAGTTCAGTCGCAATCTCAGCATATCTATAGACACAGTCTTTAATGTAACTTTTCAATGTATTCCTTAGCTATGGATCCTACATACAATATTCTTCAGGGCTATTCGTAACACTTGCTCTGCTGTCATGTGGCTCGCTATCTTTGCCTTGTGGTGCCTATCTTGTCTCATCTCCTGGACTGGTCGACTTCGTATCAGGTTGCAATCTGGGTACTGTCGTCCTCGCCTGTCCCAGTCGGGGCTGTGTGGCTTCCGGATCCGGAACCCCGCCCTACTGATTATCCATGATCTAGGTTTGCAACCGGACCGCATCACCTTGCGTGCGGGGGGCTGGTATGCACGAGACAGACATCGGGGTAACTCGATGCCATCGATGGTATCGGAAACACAAAACGTCTCGTTTCAAACAAGTATAGTACATCCGAGTGGGGAACATTTTTCTGCACAAACAAAAAGAATCAATTTGGTCGGGTGTCATGATAAACCCAAGGATGTGATTGGGTGGCTGCGATGCTTGATCCGCGCCGCATAATAGCCGTCGTTACCGTTCGGAGGTTTTCGTCGAACCTGAAGTTTGGTGTGTCCGAGAGCGCTCGGCGCTCGATGCGAATAAGAGGCCTCGGATGATAGATCCTTCATCGATGAAAAAAGGGGCATGTGGTTGCCACACGACACGACACCCGCCGGCCCATTTTGCCTCCTAAGAGTCGGATTCATGCATGTACAAGACGACGAGCTGACGTTCAGTTGGCAGTTCCTCGGAACTGTTGCCATCGATCTCTGCGTGTCCATACGAGATCTTGGCCGTCTTCTTTCGGCACGTATATGAATGAATTTGGTGTATTTTGATGAATTTGTAATTTCTTCTTTTTTGGCTTGTCAGAAAAAAGAGACGGGAATGAACGTCGTGTCTGAGGTGATCCGGGACCACCGTCGCCACGAACGACAATGGCAAAGGGGTGGTATCCGATCACGTCAGCCCATCACGGAACGCGGTGATCACGGAATCTTAGAGACGAGACAAAAAGCTAAAAGTAGAGGAAAAAAAATTTCATGCCGGCCGGGTGTTGTCTAGCGCTCGCAAGGACTTACTCGGAAATCCCAGCTCGGCCTGTGACTGTCCAGAGTTTTTCCAGCTACCCCACCGCACGTTCTTGAAAACATGGATTGGAGTCATGAACGTCGGTAAATCAGTGGGGATTACACATAGTACCCGCCGACGATAGCGTATGCCTTCAAGTCGGACCTGTCGTCATCGGGAGGAAAAAAAAAGATTTCGTAACGCATCAATGAGCAGTGAATCATGTTCCGTGGTGGCGCCCAGCGTCAGAGACGAGACTCGGAAAGAGGGGTCTGGACTCTGGAAGGGTCTCTGGTCTCAGATCAAGGGACAGGTCGGGCAAGGGTCGACCCGATGGCGTATTGAAATTATTCTTCTCCGCCCTTTCTTCCACTCATCCACATCCAGATTCAATGGGCAGGGTGCCGGTCCCGTCGTCGTCAAGAAAAGACCGTCAATGTTGAGAGTTGTCGAAGGCAGGTCCGAAAATTGTCAAGGATCCAACGGTGAGCACGATTCGCGAGGTGCCAGGCCGTTATCATCGGGCGAGTCTAAAGCAACTGTTTCAGGATTCAGGATCAGGCGGGCCGGATCATGACCCATACGTACAGTAACAGCGTATCCATGAGCCTCTTGGGACGTGGAACCTACCTCTGACACGTTTTCGGAAATCCAGTCGGGTTCCTGAGAGTCTGGGCGAGACCAGAGGCTCTGGCCTTTCTTGCTCGGACGCTGGCACGTTTACGTTTTTCGGTTGGGAAAGCGTCTTTGTTTTGTTTCAACCCCTCGCCAAGGATATAGGAGGACTCGACGCGACGAGGCGAGAACACGGCTGTTTCCGACAGGGCCTCTTTGCTGGCGTTTCCCGATGATCATTGACAATTTGACACTGTCGCGCTGTACGGATTCGGACAGTGACCAACAACGACGCGATCGCCATGATACGGTATATCGCGTTTTCACTTCCGCGCTCCTCGTTTCCCGTTCATACAAAACGGACTTCCAATGGACTCGGACAGTTCTGTTCGCCGGATTGCCTTTGAGTGTTGCGACGTACATAGCCTATCTCTTGGTCGCGCTTGCAGCTTCCATGTTTAAGCCCCCGCTTCAAGACTTCCTCCAGCCTCTTGGTTTTTCCTTGCTGCCATCTGTCCATCTCGGGCACCTCACGCACGCACTCTCAGCAGGATCGATCATACTTACGTCCCTCTAGTTGGCTGCGCCGCAGGCCCGTAGCGGGATGGAAGTGCTGGCAGCTATTTCAAACCCTGCCTGATCCCTCTGAGTCCTCACTGGATATGATTCGCCGCGAGCCTCCTTTTGCGTTCAGATGTAGGGTCGTGCCTAGGTTTCTGGAGATGAGCGCTGAGATCTGGGAGTGGGAAATTGGAACAGCTGCCGATTTTCCTGTTCCTCGCCTCCTGCTTCATTGGCACGATCTGCTCACCAGACTAGTTGGCGCAATCATGCATAATTTTGATTTCGATGCAATGCAGAGAGCGTGAAACTTCAACTTGCCACGAAGATACCGAGTTCAAAGGTCTACTGCCGCGCCCTTATCTCCAACAGAAGGCAAAGGAACAGCGTACCGCGACGAAGCCTACAAGAATGACACCTACTGATCGGTGGATCTGACAATGATCCAAAGATTACCATCAAATTTCCTATCCTTGGTTCAAAGGGCAATAAGCCCGGGCCATCGACAGTGGAAGACCATGCAACTGTCGCAGAGCAGGCCAATGCCCCCGACTTGGAGTCCGCTTTTCGACCCACCAAAATCGCACAAGATCATCATCACTGAAGAGCCAGAGGCCGATGTGGTACGTATGCCTAACTAGACATTGGAGTCATGGGTGTGTCGCTGATATGACACAAGGCTCTGACTTCAGTGGGGGGGGATCATAAATACCTTAAGTGGATGCGCATTGTTAGTTCAACTTGGACGGAGTTGTCCGCTGGACCCCCATCCCGAAGGTCTTTGAAACGTTGGTTGATGAAATAGCCGGAAACCATCAAGTAGCACCCGCCGTGGCCTATACTACACGCACCATTGAATGGGAATAACACAGGATCTTCTGCCATCTATCGTCTTCTCTCGCGGCGGGTTTCACTGCTAACATCTTCCGTGTTTCAGCTGGTCCTTCGGGCCCCGGGCCTCGGCATTGTCCGATGCTGGCTGCAGTCGCTCAGGTACATGATGTCTACGTTAGTAACTTGTCGAGTCGACACCGAGGGTCTTGTTGCCAACTGAAATAGGCTTACTTAAACTCACATCGTGATAGCAAATATAAAACTACCTTATCCGTAGGTCTGCTACCTTTGTCCGCCTCCCACACAATGTTTGACTGGACGACTACAGGCAGTTTTGTTCTTGGGGGTGTCGTGATATATATTGCACAACGAGCTCTCAGGACTGGAACCTCCTACCCATTACCTCCCGGACCTCCTGGATTACCGTGGGTCGGGAACGTTATCGGTGTTGACACAGGTACTCCATGGATTACATATAGCGAGTGGGCAAGAGCACACGGTTGGTTACAACTTACTCATTTCCACGTCTTATTCAAGCTGATATCCAGACAGGCGGTTTAGTTTATTCCCGGTTATTTGGAAAGGAGATCATCATCATCAGTTCTGAAAAGATCGCCAAGGATCTTCTCGAGAACCGGTCCAAGATCTATTCAGACCGCCCGTACCTCCTCACCCACGAAATGTTAGATCTTCCTTTGTTATCGTGCACGTTGCTAATCTCCATCCATTACTACAGGTGTGGACTGGGTTTCAACTCCCCTCTTTTGCCTTACGGTGATCGTTGGCGATTGCACAGGCGCTTTTTCCATCAGACATTTCGACTCGATGCAGTACACAGATTTCTACCCATCCAACACCGAAAGGCATGCCACCTCCTCCGGCGATTGTTGGATTCCCCCGAACGACTGAGTGATCATGTTTTCGAGTAAGTGTGTGACAGTGAATGTAGTGATAGACCCAACTCAACTCTCCGTCAAGATACACGGCGGCAGTCATTATGAACAGTACGTATGACTATGACCCAGCATCTCGCAAGGACGAGCTCGTCGATATCGTGGCAAGAGTGTTAGACATTGTTGTTCCTGTACTGCGCCCCGACTTTGCCGTCATCGTTGGCGCATTTCCGTGGTGTGAGTAATTCCATTTACTGTTTCACGTTCTATCATGAAATACATGGCTTCAAGTGCTCCACCTTCCATCGTGGTTTCCTGGGATGTCGTTCAAGAGGGAAATGGCCGTCGCTCGTGAGCTTTCGAAACAGTACCTCGATCGACCGTTTGAGCACGCTCTTCAAAAAGCAGTAAGAGTTTTTCGAACGCCCAACTCGTGCATGAATTGAGTAATTTCGTATGCTAGTCGAATGGTAGCACCGTACCGTCGATGGTACAAGACGCACTACGAGAGATGGAAAAGAAAGGAGTTTCGCCTAAAGAATCATGGATGGATGCACTCAAGGAAGCATCTGGGAGTGCATTTTTGGGTACACTACTCCGGTTCCTGTTGAAAACCATTACTGACGTGGCATCCAACTTGTCAGCTGCTTCTGAGACGGTACGTGCAACGCCTTCATGGTTAATCATGATAAATCACAGCATAAAATAGTCCAACTCCGTCCTGATGACTTTCTTCTTAATGATGGTGTTGTACCAGAGAGTACAGGAAATAGCGCAAGCAGAAATCGATGCTGTGGTAGGCAAGGATAGATTGCCAACAATGGAGGATCGGCCTCGTTTGCCGTACTTGGATGCTATTTTCCGTGAAACAATGAGATACAGCCCCATCTCTCCTGTGGGCGAGTGATTTCATCCATTGTTCGGCTCCTGCTACTCACCCTCATTAATCGTCCAGGGCTTCCCCATGCTACTGTGGATGATGACGTGTATGGCGGATTCCACATTCCAAAGGGTGAGTGTCAAGGCGATTTTCACGAATGTCTGAGTGTTATTGATATTCGCTTGCAGGTGCTATCATCATCACGAACCTGTGGTCAGTGTGTTCTCTACATTCTCTTGGACCTGATTCTGATGACCCGTTTTGTTTTCAGGGGGATGGCACATGACGAATCCAGGTACCCCGATCCAGACGCATTCATCCCGGAGCGATTTCTCAATGACGACGGTTCCCTCAAACCCAATGATGTCGGACATATCATGTATGGCTTTGGTCGACGGATCTGCGTTGGGAGACACTTTGCAGACACGTCTGTGTGGTCTGTGATCGCCAAGGTGTTGGCCGTGTTCAAAATATTGAGACCCCTGGACGAGAACGGGGTCGAGATCCCGGGAGAACCGAGGTTCACCACCGGAAACGTGATGTGAGTGATCCACGGCGGACATCATTCCTACTATTGATCCCAGACGTGTGTGGTGCTGATTGTTTTGTGCAGACATCCTCTGCCGTTCAGATACAGGATCGTGCCCAGGTTTCCGGGGATGGATGCTGAGAAGCTGGAACAACTAATCGCTTGTACCATTCCGTGATGCATTTTATTTTTGGCTTCAATCCCTCTTTGCTCGTCCCGTTCTTAGTTTAGACATATGCATGTGTATATCTGGTCATCGTTTGATGTGCCCTGGCGCGAGAGAAACCTAGGGGGTTGACATTGTACATAGTACCCGGCTGTCAACTCGTGGAGGTGCATTGCAATCATTGTGCGTTGATGTGGTTGGTTGGTTTGTTTGTCCGAGTCATGACTTCTTGGATGTGGACTGCTCAGGCTATCATGGCCAGAACAACACTCACGTTTGTGATGAGCTTGCTCGTAGTCCCAGTCTTCTCGGATGCGATATATCAGGAGCGGTACCACGAGGTTCTCGCCATCTGACCACTCTCCGACGGCAGGGTAGTGTCTGCTTTCATGTTCACAACCCTCCTCGGCGGCGCCTCGCCTCGAGAGCCTCACAACTCGGAGAACTCAAGTGGGCGCACGCCACTGACCGGTCCCTGCCCATCACATTTCCACTCGTCCTAACTTTAAGCTCAACATTATACCTTGTCTCCTCTTACACTCGGCCAAATCGTATCTCTAATGACCGAGCTCCACCTTTGGCTCAATGTCGACAGGTAGAATTATGATAGCTGGGGTATCCGGACCATCCCAGCATTGGCACCGGCGCTGAACTCTGGGAGTGGATGGCAGATGACACGGATCGGTGACGGTCGGCCACTGTCGTGAGTATTTTTCCGCGCCGGTTGTACCCATCATGCCACTCATGAGTGTCTTCCTTGCCAGCGTGGACGATCGTGGAATAGGTCTACGCAACGCTCTAGCCGGCCTTTTTTTTGCCTCCTTGGCCCTTGATGACCGACGCACTTCCTCCCCAGACTCTGCCTTTCCACTCTCGTTTGTACCCTTTTCTCAACATTCTATCCCTTATGATCTCCGATACGCCACCTTTCTTCAGAGCATGTGTGTACAGAGAACCCTACCCCGTTTCTCAAGCTTCTGCCATGCAAGTCGCGTGCCGGCCTCGCACAGCTACTAGGCCCACAACGCGTCTTCGACGCTGATTAGCATGGTCTGGGAGTTTACGTGCGTTCGACTGAAGCCGGCGTCGAGTCGAGTCTGGGAGTCTGGGCCGTGCTCGATACTGTGAGACGAAGTGGAGGGAAACGATGAGATGAGACGCAGGCAGCCTCCACTTGATTCCGAGGTTGACCGCAGTATTTCTGTTCCCATCGCTCGAGGTGCGCTCCCCTCATGTTTTCTGCAGTGTTTCTACCTCCAGTATTCCACACAGATGACCTCATCGGATTTAATCTATCCCCCCTCACTCGCAAACGGTCACCACGGGCCACTGACGTTGCAAGCGACGCTGACGATCCCACGCAAGGGCACGCTCCGTCTCTCGATGTGGTACATGTGCCTAACTAGATATTGGGGTCGTGGGTATACTACTGATATGTATCATATCAGCGACACAAGGCTCTGACTCCAGTGGGGAAAAAACCCACCATAAGTACTCTAAATGGAAGCGTGTTTTTAGTTCAACGGAGAAGTTGGACTCCCAAGGTCTTTGAAACGTTGGTTGACGAAACCGGCTGGGAACCATCAAGTAGCACCCACCGCGACCTATACACGCACCAATAGGAATGATACAGGATCTTCCGTGTTTCAGCTCCTTCCCTCGGCATCGTCCGACGCCGGCCCCACATATGATGAGTACACCATCCCCCTGCTGCCCGCTTTACCTCAACGCCAAGTGTCTCTTCGTGATCCGAAATCGGCCTATAACTCATCGACAGACCAAATATAAAACCACCTTAGTATCCGTAGGTCTGCCACCTTTGTTCGCCTCTCACGCAATGCTTGACTGGACGACTACGGGTAGTTTGGTTCTCGGGAGTGTTGCAGTTGTATATATTGCACGACAAGCTTTCGGGACTCAAACTTCTTTCCCGTTGCCCCCCGGACCTCCTGGATTGCCTTGGTTCGGGAACGTCATTGGGGTTAACGCAAGTACTCCATGGACTACATACGCTGAGTGGGCAAAAACGTACGGTAGGGCATAACATATTTGTTTCCGGTCATCTACTCAACCTGATATATGCGCAGGTGACATAGTTTATTCTCGGCTGTTGGGAAAGGATATCATCATCCTCAATTCCGAAAAGATTGCAAAGGATCTTCTCGAAAACCGGTCCAAGTTCTATTCAGACCGTCCATACTTCATCACCACCGAATTGTTAGGTCATCGTTCCTTACCACGCTGCTAATCTCCATCCGTTACTACAGGTGTGGACTGGGTTTCAACTCCCCTCTTTTGCCTTACGGTGATCGTTGGCGATTGCACAGGCGCTTTTTTCACCAGACATTTCGACTCGGTGCAGTGCACAGATTTCTACCCATCCAAAACCGCAAGGCATGCCATCTCCTCCGGCGGTTGTTGGATTCCCCTGAACAACTCAGTGATCATCTTTTCGAGTAAGTGTATGACTGTGAATGTAGTGATAGACCCGACTTAACTCTCTATCAAGATACACGGCAGCAATCATTATGAACAGTACGTATGACTATGATCCAGTATCTCGCAAGGACGAGCTCGTCGATATCGTGGCAAGAGTGTTGGTCATTATTGTTCCCGTATTTCGTCCCGACGTTGCCGTCCTCGTTGGCGCGTTTCCGTGGTGTGAGTCAATTCCATTTACTGTTCACGTTCGATCATGAAATACATACGCTTCAAGTGCTCCACCTTCCATCGTGGTTTCCTGGGATGTCATTCAAGGGGAAAATGGATGTTGCTCGTGAGCTTTCGAAACAGTACCTCCTCGATCGACCGTTTGAGCATGCTCTTCAAAAAGCGGTAAGAGTTTTTCGAACGCCCAACTCGTGCGTGAGTTGAATAATGATTTCGTATGCTAGTCGAGTGGTAGCATCGCACCGTCGATAGTGCAAGACGCACTACGAGAGATGGAAGAAAAGGGAGTTTCCCCTGGAGAATCGTGGATGGGCGCACTCAAGGAAGCGTCTGGGAGTGCATTTTTGGGTACGCTACTCTAATTCCTGGTGAAGACCATTACTGACGTGGGATCCAACTTGTCAGCTGCTTCTGAGACGGTACGTGCAACGTCTTCATGGTTAATCATGATAAATCACAGTATGAAGTAGTCGAACGCCGCCCTGCTGACTTTCTTCTTATTGATGATGTTGTACCAAGGAGTACAGGAAGTAGCGCAAGCAGAAATCGATGCTGTGGTGAGAAAGGACAGATTGCCAACAATGGAGGATCGGCCTCGTTTGCCGTACTTGGATGCTATTTTCCGTGAAACAATGAGATACAGCCCCATCTCTCCTGTCGGCGAGTGATTTCATCCATTGTTCGGCTCTTCCTGCTCATCCTCATTAATCATTCAGGGATTGCCCATGCTACTGTGGACGATGACATGTACCGCGGATTTCACATTCCAAAGGGTGAATAGCAAGGTAATTTTCACGAATGACCGAGCGTTATTGATATCCGCTTGCAGGTGCTATTGTCATCGCGAACCTGTGGTCAGTGCGCTCTCTACATTCTCTGGGACTTGATTCTGATGATCCGTTTTGTTTTCAGGGGGATGGCACATGACGAATCCAGGTACCCCGATCCAGACGCATTCATCCCGGAGCGATTTCTCAATGACGACGGCTCCCTCAAACCCAACGACATGGAACACATCATATATGGCTTTGGTCGACGTATCTGCGTTGGGAGACACTTTGCAGACACGTCTGTGTGGTCTGTGATTGCCAAGGTGTTGGCCGTGTTCAAAATATTGAGACCCCTGGACGAGAACGGGGTCGAGATCCCGGTGGAACCGAGGTTCACCACCGGGCTTGTGGTGTGAGTGATTCAACGATAGACGTTATTTTCACTGTTGATCCCGGACATGCGTGGTGCTGAATCATTTGTGCAGACATCCTCTCCCGTTCAGATGCAGGATCGTGCCCAGGTTTCCGGGGATGGATGCTGAGAAGCTGGAACAACTGATCGCTGCTAGCACTGCTTGATTTTGTTTTTAACTTCAATTCCTCTTTTCCCATCCTGTTCGTAGTCAGATGTTGTACGACCCCGAGGGGGAGAAGGTATGCCGCCGATCGAAAACACGACACGTATGAGCAACGGTGGCGCAATTGATACGGGCCTGGCGACGATGACGAGGGAACTGTACGGCACCACCTGCGTCACGGCGAACATACGCGAGACCGGCATTCGGGATAGACAGGGAGTGATTCGACAGTGACAGAAAGATATAGGCATACACGCGAGCGAGATGGAGAACGACAATGGGACCGGGATCCGGGAGAACAGGCGCCGCCGCCGCTGCCGCCGACCAGGGTGCATTGGGACGTCCGGGACCGACGGGTTGGGTTCCCTCTCGTCACAACCGTCGTGAATGGATACCACGGTAGGACCAGGCTTTCCCTGAGTGCGCCAATGACAGGTCGGTACCCGCCGCGAACGGGTGGCAACGATCGAAGTATGCACCAAGGGAGTTTGACTGATGGGGGTACAGTGCGCTCCTTTGGACGATCATGCACCCCCCTGTGCACGCGCGCTGGCAATGTCGCACATTCGGAACAGAAGGCCAAGGCCGCCGCGTCGTGGACCAGATGTTGCAGAGGACCTTCGTCCCCCATTGGAACACCTGCGGGATGACAATGGCGCGTACCCCGGTGTCGGGCTCGGCAGGGCTGGATATTCGTCCCTACGACGAGGGGTGGGCGTTGGGGGAGTTATTACTCATGCACGAGCTGGTCAATCAACATGACTATTAGCGCCTTTTGAAGTGCATACCCAAGCGGCCGGTCGAGGTACTGTTTCGAAAGCTCACGTGCCAAAGCCATTTCCCTCGAATGACATGCCAGGACACCACGATGGGAGGTAGAGAGCACTGAAACTCATGGATTTCGCGATCGAATACGAAACAGAAAGCACAATTGACTCACACCACGGAAACGCGCCAATGACGACGGCGATGTCAGGGCGCAAAGCAGGAACAATAATTTCCAATACGTTTGCCACGGTGTCGACGTGCCGGGCCGTAGTCATACGTGCTGTTCGTGATGATTTCCGCGGTGTGTCTCGATGGAGAGTTAATTGGGTCAATGATCACTGCGACAAACTTACTCGAAGACATGACCGCTGAGTTGTTCAGGGGAATCCAACAATCGCCGGAGGAGATGACATGCCTTGTGGTGTTGGGAGGGTAGAAATATGTGCACTGCATCGGACCGAAATGTCTGGTGGAAAAAGCTCCTGTGCAGCCGCCATCCACCACCATAGGGCAAGATAACGGAATAGAAACCCGGTCCACACCTGTGGTGGTGGATTAAGCTTAACAGTATGATGAGATACGGACGGTCCGAATGGATCTTGAACCGATTTTCGAATAGATCCTTGGCGACTCCTTCCGAGTTGAGGATGATATTATCCTTTCCCAACAAGCAAGAATAAACCAACTGCCTGTCGAGATATTAGCCTGAATAGAAGACACGGAAGTGAGGGTATACTGGTAACCAACCGTATGTTCTTGCCCACTCGCTGTATGTAATCCATGGAGCACTTGTGTTAACTCCGAGGGGGGCAATGGGAAAGGGGTTTGAGTTCCGAAGGCTCGTCGTGCGATATATACAACCGCAACACCTCCAAGAACCAAACTGCCTGTAGTTGTCAGGTCAAACATTGGGTGGGAGGCAAACAACGATGACGGACCTACGGATAAAGTGCACTGATATTTGGTAGCTCATCATGTTGCGAGTTATAAGCCTATTTCGGATCGCGATAAGACATGCGCCGGCGTCGAGTTAACGTGAACAGTGAGACGATGTACCTATCATGAGGGACTGCGGCCATCGGATGATGGGTTGATAGAACTCACCGTGTGGAGTCATTCAGGTCGTTCCCTTGGAATGGTCCGCGTAGAAACCCGCTTCAGTTGAAGCCACTAGCTAGACCAACTACGACTTTCGAGGTGCCGCTGTCCCTCGGGGGACCACCCTGTTGAGCTGGACATGCATTGGGAAATGCCTTGTTACTAGCAGCGTGCTGTTCGTCCAACTCGAAATTTTCCATGCGCTCTGAGTCAAACAGCCGCGAATTCTGCTTATGAGCTGTGGCGTAGACACGCCATTACATAACGTCACCCTTCTTGGTGGCACAAAAATTAATCCCGCTACGAAGAGCGCATGGCCAAGAAGAAGTGCTACTACAAGGGATTTTCTCAATGCGTGTCCAACTCAACAACGTATTTCTTTGGCCGTGGCACCTTGATCTCGTCTAGGGATAGTTGGTTTAACTGCTACCTGCCTGAAGCTGACACACGGATCAACCCAAGGCAGCGGTCATATACTCTGCACGGTGAGTTCTGATGCCGTCAACGATCATGTGTGTTTCAGTTGGTCCTTCCCTCGACATCGTGATCCGTCCAATGGCCGCAGCCCTGACAATAGGGTCGATGCAGGTGCACCACTCCACTGTTCACGTCAACCCGACTCGTCTCGTTATCATGCAAATAGGTTTCAAACTCACACCGAGATACCAGATATAAATACACCTTATCCGTAGGTCTGTCATCGTCGTTTGCCTCCCACCCAATGTT
>JBBPRB010000410.1:0-16685 GCA_038092815.1 Hortiboletus rubellus | reverse complement strand
AATATAATGATTTGGCTTACTCGTGCGATATCCCAGAGGATGTACAATGCAGCTCCTAATTACCGTAAAATTCCAGAGCAATGTAATCTAGTTGCTTTTCTCGTACATGGAGCTTGGATGTGTGAAATGCCCTGACATTTTCGCTGTCGATTAGAATCCTTTGTACACCTTTGTACACGATGCGTCAGATGATCATACAGTTATAAATTTTTTTATTTTAAATCCAATCTGTTCACTGTTAGCCAAAGTAGTCACTAATTTCAAGGAAACTACAAAGTGTTATATAGCCTGCCACATAGACATCTTCCCTGGCTTATTTTTGCATGGCAGGTAACCCTATATAGAATTATAAGTGCCAAGTAATATTGTGATTGCAGTACAGGTCGGCTTACTCAAGATTCTTGCAGATGGGGGGACGAACATGGTATGTTATTGGACACCAAGATGATTCTGCCAGTAGCCAATAGAGACAGGGAAAAAGATTATTTGTATGGTACATTTTGCTAGCAAATATCCAATTGTCATTCATTAATAGGCCACAAAGGAAACAGAAAACAAGTGGGGTTTTATGAGACTATCATGTCAAACCTTAGAATGAGATGTGATACATATCACACAAGCCTGCTTCAGCTTCACCACCTTCATCTTCATCAACACTGATGTCTAAATTCTCTTCAGTGTCTTCATTGGATTTGTTGTCCTCCTTACATCCTACGTCCGAGTTAGCAGTATTTGGTTCCCCTTTCTCTGCTATCTCAGGAGGATCGCTGCTTGAGGCCTCGGTGTTGTTGTACAGAGACTGATCCTCAACATCATCTTCTGCAGGATCAGCATATTGCCTGCAACTCAATGCTGGATTTTGAATGTTGTGCCCAACCCCACATTGTGCATACCATGCATATATGTCCTAGTCTGCAAATCTACATTGTACGAGATGAGAAGTGTTCACTGAATCAGAAGGTGCTTACATGTTTACATAGTATGCAATCCAGTCGTCAGCATCGTTGTTTGTGCGAGGAAGTGATTAACCATAGTGAAAAAACAAGTCTGTTCAACCCTCAGCAAACACAGGAATGGAATAACAAGTTCAGATCACAAGTGCAGGATCGATGAACCCAAATGCTCCAGGTGAATTGGGCACAAACCCTATCTTTGAGAGCTGTGTCTTTTCAATACTCCACCAGTGGCCAGGGACCCATCCAAACTAATGAATCCAAAGTATGTCTTTCATATGCTCTTGTCCATTGTAATGGAGATGGAAGACAAATGCAGCTAATACCTGTGCATACCAAAAAGGGTGGACATTAAGTCCATCTTCACGAGAGTGCAACATGACCACTCCACCATGACCAGGCCATAGAGTATCATATGTACGCCATACGTCATATGTAGTAAAGTTGATCTGTACTCACCTTGGCATAGAGATATGGTTGAGTCCATGGATGAAATGGATGGAGTCACAATGATAGGGGAGGAAGGCACATTTATTGCCATCATGTTTCAGGTTGTGTAGATGCACAAGGAGGTGATCTCTCAGCTCTGGAATGAAGTCCCAGATACAGTTGGAATTATGGTTCATCTGCGGGTTGCATCTAAGGAACTTACTTGGATAGCAGGATCTCTGGAGTGGTTGTGCAGGAACTGAGCTAGGTTGATGATATGATGCATGTCCTAAGCTAGGTGGTATTGTTCAGATAGATCACTATCCTTGCTTTGCTTGTGGTCAGCTTCCTGGAAGTAGATTCCATCGGGATCTATCTTGTGGCATGCACAAGTCTGGTGTCTCTCTTGCTTGAAGAATTGGCTCAAATGGATCCTGCTTGTTTGTACTTCGGTAGAAGCTTTTTAACTGCCAGTGTGTGAATTCTCCCTTGAATAACATTAGTGATATAATTTCATTTCCTATCTGTTGCATTGCCAGTACTTACAATCTGAGTGGTATATGAATTAGTCGTCCCAAATGTCCTGATTGTGTTCATGTAGTGATCAAGGACATGTATTTTGTACATCGCTAGGTTGAATGTCTTCGGTTGTGCCGCACCACTGGTACCCTTTCGGATAGTCTTGGACTCATCATTTGTTTGCGTCTTCAATCTAGCCTCTGCATGTTGACAACATGCAGCAGCCTTTGAGGGTAGTTCTGTAGTCTTGAACAACGAACATGTATAGTCCTTAAACTTCCATAGCTGCTGTCCAAGGAGTCTCATTTCTTGCTCAAGCAATTTGATGGATTCTTGCGTGTGCATGCGAAGCTTGGCAAGGGCATGCCACTGTGCAAGATGGAATAACAAAACTCATATAACATTGTTATGCTCTGGTGGAAAGAGCCCCTCAAATACAGGGACTGCACACTCACAGAAAGGTTCAAGCAGTCACAAATTAAGGAAATACATCAATGGCCTACATACCTGCATGATGTTTTCAAAATGACATGCAGGACGCTGTTGCATCTTGGAGACATTGGGAGGGAATCAATAAATAGAATCAAACGCAAATAACGTGATATCATAGAAACTATAATCAACATGATAAGATTGGGCAGATGAAGGGTATTTGCTTTGACTTACCAGGTATTGACTACTTCAATTGCATCTTGGTTGGTGGCATATAGCAACCAGAACAGTTGTCCCAGGACTGACTTGAAAACTTCGAGTTCAAACTTATGCATGAGGTTGACGATCAAGATTCTGAATAAATGGAAACCCAGAGGACCAAGAACCTCAACAAACGTATTCTTGAGGATCATCTCAGATTTGTCATTGGTCAGATAATAATCACTTACCAAGGTTGGTACAAGCGACAGATCCTTCAAATAATGCTCTGGGATAGTGCCTTTGATGGAGGACCTGAGCTTATAGATTGTGTCACATGCGCATTTTATCCAATCTTGGAAATATTGCCGAATCTTGGCTGCCCTCACAGTAAAATCAGCCAATAGACCTAGACGGGGAAAATTGGATTTCAGAATGAGACAACATGGACAGGAACAGTTGCCTTTGTCTCAGATGGTTGCCAAAAGTGTTCTACCAAGGGTTGTCAGTCAGGTGGTAGTAGGTAATGAACAGACAAAGGAATACTTCTTGGGGTAGTCTGCTGAATCAATTAACTACTAAGCAAGGAAAATAGTACATACCTAAGCGGCAGTTGCATTGGTTATTTGTGTAGCCAGTGGTTAAGCCACATGGGATACCGTATTTACGCAATCAATGCCATGTGGCTCGCTCCAAGTGTTTTTGCTGTCTGTTCAGGCCTGACCAGCCTTGCCTTTTTTGTCTGCTTTCGAGCCCAGCACCACAGCCACTTCCATTTTCGGCCATCTCACACCATGGCCTGCCCCAATGGCCACCTCACCCGTCACACCACACCTACCCATTGGGGACTTGTGCCCCCTCCTTCCCAATGGATGCAATGTCCACCCCACCCCACCTATCAAATGCCAGGCATGATACTCACTAGCCCCTTGGACCCCTTCCCATTGAATGGGTGTGATGCCATACTCCACCTGGTTTGTACTTCCTTACTCTAAATCATATTTTATTGTACTTTTATGATCTTTGAATAAACTATTTTTTTGTGACCCCCACTGCCTGCAGCCTGTGCCAAAGGCACAACGGGTAAACTACTAGTAGGTAAAGATGCAAGGAAATAGATGGTGGTACATGCTATCATGACACTGGACAACGATTCCATGCTTGTAGGCCTCTACAAATTCCTCATCCAATAGGACATTCCAAACTACATGGAAGAGCTTGCACTTGCAGTGTGTTAGAATATCGGAGTTATTCTTCCTGTTTGTCAGATGTGAAACGAAACCAACTATACTATGTGGAAGCTACCAGTTTGTAAGCATCAGTAATGTATGTTATATCATTCTCGAAATGGGGAATATCTTTGGCATGAAGGCCATGAGGTGGCATGCGCTAGAGGTATTTGGTCTAGTGTGAATATATTTCGAGAGGTTTTCAAAGGAGAAGTAGACTGGCCATGCCGAGGCATGACCAAACTGTGCAAGGTGCGTGGAGTCAGATAAAAACATCATGGCTGTAATCACTTGCTCTAGGTCACAGTCATCTGTGTGGCGCTATTTTTGAAGATCATCATGAACTTGCATCCATGCATCTAAGGTGTAGAGCTCATCATATATCTGTTGCTTGACCCTACTTGATGGACATTTCCAGATCCGTTTGAAGGGAGTAAAGTGAAACAACTTTGAGAATAAGTGGGAGAATGTAGCATGTACCACAGCAACTAGATTGCAATGTAAAACTCTGGGGATGATGAATTTTTGTCCATTTCCAGTGAGATTCTTGTCACACGCTGGCACAGATATAGTTATAGAGGATTCCAGCCAGCTGTCCTTGCAAAAAGGATTTTCAGAGTGCATGTCCTTCTTTGAGTCGTCAAAGTGTTTCAATTCAGTATTGGTATTGAACCCTATCAATTTGGCAGGGCAGAAGTCATCTGCCGCTATCACTATGTTGGCCAGGTGAGTTACTTCAGCTGCTGATTTCTGATTGCTTCCTGATAGCATCCAATTCATTAGTCTCCAAATCGACATTGATTGCCAGGGCTAGTGTGGAACAGGAGGTGGGGGGAAAACTGGCACAGATTCTTGCTCATTAACAGCAGACTCAGAGGGTTGGTTGGACAGTTCATTGACGGTGAGGAAAGAGTCAGGATCGTGTGAGGGTCAATGATGGTACTCTTGAGCCATACCAAAGGTATTTGTTAGAACCGTAACTCCGGTATCAACTCTGGAATGCCGGAGGTGATTTAGGAAGTGGGACTTGGCTTCACCATATGTGGTGCGCCCTTACAAGAGTTCGGTCCCAGATTTACAGAGATCAGAGGTAGGACTTAAGACGTGGAAATGTCAAGTCAAGCGGAGGTGTCAGAGGAGAGTCATCGAGACTCAAGCGGAAGCCAGGAGAGTTATTCTAGATGATATTCGAACTAAAGAATACAAGAGTGAAATCAGAGGCTTATATACGGAGTTCAAGAATGATTAGTAAACGGAGGCGTAAGGGATTGGTAAGAGGACGGGAGTCGGGAGTAAGTATCCCGGAGCTGCGCTCCAGGTAAGAGAAACCCGGAGCTGTGCTCTAAGTGAGACACAGGTTCGGAGGTAAGTAAGTAACGGAGCTAATACTAAATAGGAGAGAACAAGGAATAGAGACGAAAAGAGAATACTAAGTACAAGTCCAGAGTCCGGAGACAAGTCCTGCGTGAGAATGCAATGGAGTTCTTGATGATAGGCCCGGAGGGCCGGAGTTGAACTTGGATGAAATACAGGATATGACAGTATCCCCCTTCTAGGCCTGAATCCCTGAAGGCCTTTAGCGAGGAACAATGTGGAGTTAGGAAATCGGAGTCCGAAAGTTTGTTGATCGCTTTTCGATACTGTATAAAGTCTGTGGTTGCACTGGCCTAACCTTATCACCCACCACCATCATGTCTGGCCTCCACGATGTGACCCAATGGTCTGATGAGCACCTGCGGGAGTGTGTGGACGACAACGACGAAATCTGCCAGGCCAAGTTCGACGAGCGGCGGTGATGAGTCAAGGCAGAGAAGGAGGCATGCAAGGCAGAGGAGGCGTGCAAGGCAGAGGAAGAGTGAAAGGTGGAAGAGACGCGAAAGGCGGCGGAGGAGACGCGAAAGGTGGCAGAGGAGGCTTGCCGCAAGGAGGCCGAGGAAGTGGCCAAAAAGAGGGTAAGTGCCTGTTGCTCACCGGTAGTTATGTTCTAATGAGGACTAGGCGGAGAAGGTCCAAGCGGAGCAGAGCTCCAATAAAGGCAAAGGAAAAGTCCGGCAGCCCTTGCTGGAGTGCAAGTGGTGCGTGGACCTGGGGCTCGAGTGCGAACTTGGGCCCGGCAAGTCCAAGTCGTGCACTGGGTGCATCAAGGCGAAGTCAAAGTGCGAGCGAGGCGGAGCGGAGAAAATGGAGGGTGGGGCCAAGAGGAAGAGACCCACGGAGGGCGAGTTGCCAAGGGGGAAGAAGAAGAAGGCGAGGTCGGAGACGAAGGGGTTGGAGTCGGACAAGGGAGAGGGGAGCTTGGGGGCGGCGGCAGTCGCTCAGCTCCAAGTACCCGCAGAGTTCAGGTACTGGATGCAGCGGCTGCTCAAGAGGCTGGACAGGCAGAACGAGCTCCTGGAGGAGCTCATCACAGCCAAGGAGTTGGAGGTGCACGGGTGGGCCTCGGACTCGGAGTCTGAGGTCTCCGCGTACGAGGGAGGCGGGACAGAGGTGGTGGTGGTAGCGGAGTTGGCGGAGGACCTGGAGAGCTTGGAGGAAGAGAGGGTAGTGGCGGGGGAATGCAACTCAGACGAGTCGATGGAGTAGAATAGGCTGCCCTTGTAAATAGTCAAGAGGAATGTACCAAGTTCGAGAGTCAAGCATCGGAGTGAGGTCCGGGCTTGTCTGGGTAATGGAGATGGTAGTCGTGGATGAGTTCGGATGCGTGATCGAGCTCCGTGGCTAACAGCCAGGAGGTCTCGTTGTCTGTGCCTTCGTATCCAGACCAACACACTAGGTACAGTAACTTGCAATTTTTCCTTCTTCGATCTATCTTGGAGTCGAGTATCTCAGAGATCTTGTACTCCGGTTCTCCGTCAACTTCTACCGGAGGAGGTGGGGGTTGTACCCGATTGGGGATTGTGTTGGGTACAGAGGGCTCCAGTTGGAAGACATGGAATATGGGGTGGATGGACTTCATAGAATCCGGAAGGCGGAGTGTGAAGGAGAGGGATCTGGCCTGAGCGATGATTGTGTATGGCCCTAAGTTCTTCTCAGAGAGTTTCTTAGAGGGCCGTGTTGAGCAGAAGTACTTTGCCTTGACGAATACCTGGTCACCGACTTTGAAGTCCAGTGCCGGAGTTCGCTTGGCATCCACAAGTCCTTGGTATCACTTTTGTGCAGCAGCCATCTCCTCACGGAGGAATGCGTGGAGGGAATTGAGGTCAACGGAGTATTTGCGAGCTCTCTCGGATGTGAGGTTATGCTCGGGGTGAACGGTGATGTTGGGGTGATAGCCCTTATTGGTGAAGAACGGTGAGACTCCAGTGGTAGCGCTCGGAGTGTTGTTGTACGCGAACTCCGCTAGGGGCAGGAGTTCGGACCAGTTGTCTTGCTGGTAATTACAATAGACTCGGAGGTACTGCTCCAGTGTCTGGTTCATTTGTTCTGTCTGACCATCTCCTTTGGGGTGATAGCTGGAGGTGAAATGGAGACGGATGTCCAGGGCCTTACCGAGTGAACGGAAGAAATGAGAGACAAACTCCGAACCTCTATCAGAGGTAATGTGGGAGGGAACTCCATGCTTGGAAAAGACATGGAGGAGGAAGAGTTTGGCGAGCTCCGGAGAAGTAATCGTATCATGCGTTGGAATGAAAATGCACTGCTTGGATAGACGATCTACGACTACTAGGATGGCAGTGAATCAGGAGGACGTGGGGAGTTGTTTGATGAAGTCCATGGAGATGGAATTCCATGGCTTCTCTGGGATAGGGAGCTGCTTGAGCAGCCCATATGGTTTGTGCCTAGGAACCTTTGTGCGGGTGCAGGTCGTGCAGGACGAAACATAGTCCTTTATGAATATTCTGATACCTGGCCAAGTGTATTTGCGTCGAATTAGTTCCAAGGTCTGGTTCTGGCCGAAATGTCTGGAGAGGGGATGGTCATGCTTGTACCAGAGAACTCGGAGACGGAGGTCATTGGAGTCTGGTACGTAGATTCTATCGTCTAGGCGGAGGAAGCTGTCGGTGTCGATAGACCATCAGGAGTTGGAGGGTTCGGAGGTGGACATGTGGATGGAGGCCAGAGGGTTGGAGGAGAGAGCAGAGAGGATGTCACTGTGGAGGGTCTCTTCGTCGAAGAGCACACTGGCCTGGAGTACCGGAGCCGTGAGGTAAGTGGCTCGTAGGGAGGCAGCGAGTTGCTCTTGAGTGAACACGGGGCAGAAATTGTGAGGATTGACGCGAGCGTAGTCCTTATCCCCCTTTTTGGGATAGATATCCCAGTGTCTAGTGAGGGTATCAGGTTTCGCGCCAAGGTGTCCGGGACAAAAACAGACGATCATGTTGAATTGGGAGAGGAACTCCGACCAGCGGGCTTGCCGCCGAGTCAGGAGTTTCGTGGTAGCAAAGTACTCTAGGTTCTTGTGGTCAGTGACCACGTCAACCGGAGTCACAGAGCTTTCAAGGTAATGCTGCCAGGTCCAGAAGGACTCGTGAATGGCAAGCAGCTCTTTGTCATGGGTGTCATAGTTGAGCTCCGGAGCAGACAGGGTCCGAGAGTAGAACGCAACCGGATGAATCTCCTCATCAGGCCACTTGATAGAGAAAATGCCAGCGATGGCATAGTCAGAGGCATCGGTTTCTACAATCATCGGAGCATCTGGCATCCAATGCGTCAATATTGGAGCTGAGGTGAAGGTGTCCTTGAGCTTCTGGAAAGCGGAGCAACAGGAGTCGGAGAAGTTCCATGAAGCACCCTTGCGGGTAAGATGGGTTAAAGGAGTGACGATGTCGGAGTAGTTATCAATGAAACGATGGTAAAAGTTTGCGAAACCTAGGAAGGACTGAATGTCCGTTGTAGGAGCTGGAGGCTCTCTACGTCCGTATACAGAGTTTTTCCCCTTTTCCAGCGCCCTCTAGGTTGTCCAACGTGTCCAGTACTATTCCCGTCCTACCCCGTGTCCATCCGAGTGGACCCGACCTTTACAAGTACGTTTCTGCTTTCCGTTTCGTTCTTTCCGATCGTCCGTCCCAACCCGGGCACGGCCGGTCGATGACTAACATGATATAATCAGCTCGTTTCGTTTCGTACGTCATCCATACTTCATTCCGTTTCTCTATTTGTACTTCTGATCACTGGCGGCACTTACCTCCGTCCGGGCCGCTCTAGACCATTTTTTACTTCGTTCCATTGAAGGGTCGCTGTACGCGACTACAGGGCGAGTCGTACCTTTCCGCATTGTTTCTTGTCTCTTTCTATGCGACATTGTTACTCGTGACAGCGAAGATTATTTTCTTCACAGCCTTTGATCGCGCTTTTCGTAGTTACCTTATATGTACTAAGTCTTGGGTGTTGCCCGGACTATAAAATCTGTACCCTTTGCGGGAGTGCAGCACCTTCTTTCCGGCTCGATCTTACGATTCTAAATCTTCCTCCGACCTCGTCCAAAACTTCGTCACCTTTCCCACTCGTATCCAGTCCTCGTCCTTGACCGGAAAAACACTTTGTCTCCCCGGATCTTTGTATTTCGACCGGGTTCATCCGGATTTGTTGTCTCGCCTGCAGGAAAGTCTTCGCATACCCTTCTCACCACTAACCTACCTCAGGCCCCTTGGGACGAGTATCAGCTCGCACCCACCCTGTGTCCTTGCTAGTTTTCCTAGCTTCTTTTGGGGTTTGACACACCCTAGACTGACTGTCTGTTTTACAACTGGAGCCCACCACGAGGGGTTTTGACAGGTTGACGAGAAGGTCGCTTAGACCCACTCCAGAGTGATTAGAGATCGAAGATCTCTTAGCTGATTTCTGCCGCCTCGAACTTTCCACAGATTCCGAGCTCCTTATTCCGGTTACCCCGGAAAGAGCCCAACACAACCGGTTTCACTCTCCCGTCTCCCCGTTTTCTGACTCACCTTTTATTCCGGGTGCTTTCATCCACTCAACTCCGCAGCAAACTCCCTTCTCCACCCAGTACCATTCGCCTGCTTCAGTTCCTCTTTCTCTGTTAACATCTCTCTCCACTTCCGAGTCGTCCCTGCTTTCGTCTCCGTTACCTAACCCGACCCCATCTCCTTCTCTATCTTTTCTCTTTGACTTCAGTACCCGTCCTTCTGAACTCCGTTCAGAACAGCTTTCCTCACTACGTACTTCATCCTCTTCTTCCTCCTCAGTTTTATCTCCCGTTTTACCGTTCTTCCCGGCCTTACCCGATCCTTACCCGGTTATACCACCCGCTAACCCTCGACAGAACCCACCACTAGCAATGGCACAACCGATCCAAATGCCCCTTCGCGGAACCCCTAACGCCCCGAAATTTGACGGGAAGTCTCCTTCCGAGCTTCCTAGATACTTAGAAGACATCGAGTACCTTGGCAACGCCGCCACCCTCGATGAAGCCAGAAAGATAAAAGCGGCCCTTCGGTATGCCG
This sequence comes from Hortiboletus rubellus, assembly GCA_038092815.1. Classification (NCBI taxonomy): domain Eukaryota; kingdom Fungi; phylum Basidiomycota; class Agaricomycetes; order Boletales; family Boletaceae; genus Hortiboletus; species Hortiboletus rubellus. The sequence goes on along the minus strand of JBBPRB010000410.1, from coordinate 6,521 downwards.
CGCTAGATGAAGCGGAGTTGTGGCAGACTCTTTCGGAAGCAACGGCCGCCCCTGCGGATTGGGATGCATTCATTTTAGCTGTAAAGAAACTATACCCGGGTTGCAAAGGTACAAACTGGTACTGTCGAGCTGACATTCAATATCTTGTCCAGGACTACCAAACGAAGCAGATGCGGAACCGGGACGAGCTCGGAGAGTATACCTGGGCGTTTCAGAAAATTTCCGCGTTGCTAATTGCTAACAGGAAGCTCGCCAAGGTGGAGTGGGACATGCTCTATCTTAACAGATTCCCATCTGTGCTACAACAAAAAGTATGGGAACGATTACTAATCACGAAACAGGATGTTCACCCGGATGATTCCTACCCAATGAGTGATGTCATCGCCGTCGCCCAGTTTCTCCTAACCGGATCGGCCTTTCGCTCGTCGCTTCCTCTGGCCGTCGCCGCTCAGCCTGGCTTTGTCACCCAACCTCCCTTTGTCGCCCAACCACCCTTCGCTACCCCTCGCCAACAGCAGCCCGCCTAACCACCACCTCGCCCGTCTCCACACGTCACTCCAGCAAATCTGGCATTCAACCTGGCAACCGGTATCAAGGTTGAAGCGATGCAGGCAACCCGGCCGCCACCCCTCTGCAAGTTCTGTGCGGGGCCTGGGCATTTCACCCGTACATGCATGGTCTGCATGGACTATTTGAACACAGGGAAAGTTGTCCGGGGACAGGATGGCTGCCTCTATATGCCGGACGGATCTGAGATTCTGCGAGTTACAGGAGGCAGGTGCCTCAAAGATGCCATCGACTACATGTTAGGTATCGGCCAGGGTGGACAGCCATCAACCTCTGCCAGCGCCTCTACCTCATTCGCCAGGGACCCACCACCACATGTCACAGCCGGCATCCTTTCCGCCTCGTACCCGGAAACACCCGTGGTACTGGACATCGACCCGTCTGCGTTTATCTTGACTAAGGAACAGGAAAGCGATTCTGAAGATACTGACGACAAATTCAAACCCTACTTCGCCCAGGCTTGGGCAAGCTTTCAGGCAGACAGAGCGGCCAAGGACAAGGGCACCTCATCATCATCATCTCGCCCCGAGCCATCGACGTCAGCTCCCCGCATCGAATAATGCAACGCAGCCACCCCCCCATCATCATCGGCACAACCCGGATCCGCCCTTACTCGATTGGGAGATCAGAGTAACACTCTCCCCCGCGTCCCAAATACTAACCAACCATTGCCCCCCTCCGCACAGTTCAAATACTCGTTTCCGCTTGAGGATGAGGCAGCTCCGCGACGAGTATTAGATCGTGTACTGGACACTTCTGTTCCGGTGCCGGTCAAAGACTTATTTGCCGTGTTGCCGGAATTCAGGAAGCAATTCCGAGATCTTACCATGGTTAAAAGGATTACCAATTCGTCCGCTAACATTGTTCAGGTAAACGAGCTGTCCGGTCTGGACCCAGATGCAGTGGGTCGCGACTTTGGCGACCGGGTTCTCCGGAATGATGACGGGCTCATCATCGCACATCATAGTCTGCCTCTGCAGGCGGTGGATGCTAAGGTCGGGAGTTCAGGACAGGTCATCCAAGGCGTTCTGGATTCAGGTTCAGAGATAATCGCGATGCCCAAGCGTATATGGGAGGATCTTGGGTTGCCGATCCGATCGGACCATACGATGAGGATGTCATCGGCGAATACTAGCATCGATACCACCGTTGGCGTCCTAGAGAATCTCATACTGGATCTCAGCGCGGGTGAAGTAATGGTGCAGGTACAGATCTTGGCACGCGCCAACTTTGATCTGTTGCTCGGGAGACCATTCCATTGTTTAATGAGCGCTACTACTGACGATTTCCCAGACGGGTCGCAGACGATTACTCTCCGTGACCCGAATACCAGGAAACAATTCATGTTGTCGACCCGATCGTGGACGGAAGGTTGTCCACGTTGCTGCAAGAATAAGCAATGCAACAGCCACCAATCCGTCGTGGAGATGGATTTTTAGGCTTCAATGATCCGACTACCGTCAGGGGAGATTATAATTGCCTTGCCATTTCTTCTATTCCCGATTCGTTCCCGTCCATTTCCGATGAACATTTCGCACCGTCGTCCTTTTCGTCCCCATCCTATAGGCGCTTACCACCATTGTCTATTGGACCGATTCCACCTTTGTCGGACTATGCTTTTCTTTCTTCTACTCAAACAGTTTTGAATCCAGACGCTGCAGACCCTTTTTCTTCCGTTTATCCCTACAATACCATTTCCCATGCACTGGCATACAAGCCGGTGGCGAAGAAGGTCTGATCGGTGCTCGCTCCCGTGGATGAGGAGTTCCGAGTCACATGGACATTGCCGGACGATCCGCTTGCCGGGATGATATCACTACCTACACATCCACCGGACTTTATTCCTGGAACCCGTTTTATGCAGGAAAGAGCTGATGCCCTCGATCTAGATCCCGCGAATTGGCTTTGGCCGGAAGAACTTAAGCTCGTGCGCTGGATTGTGCGCGAGCAGGAGATGGCTTTTGCCTGGACGCCACTCGAGTGAGGTAGAATGGACCCGAGATACTTCCTGCCCGTAAAGATTCCAACGGTGCCCCACACTCCCTGGGTACTATGCAACATTCCCGTTCCCCCAGCTATGTGGACGGAGACAGTAAAGATCATCAAGGACCGGATCGCATCCGGGGTCTACGAACCGTCCACATCTGCGTACCGTTCCCACTGGTTCTGTGTCCTCAAGGGGGACGGTAAATCCCTTCGCCTCGTCCACGACCTACAGCCCCTCAATGCCGTCACCATCCGCAACTCCTCCACCCCTCCGTTCGTCGAGCACTTCGCGAAATCGTTTGCCGGATACGCAGTATATGGAATGATGGACCTATTTGCTGGTTATGATCAGCAACCCCTCCACCAAGATTCCCGGGATTTGACGACTTTCAGCAGTCCGATGGGTCCCCACTGTCTCACCACCGTCCCGATGGAATACACAAATGCCGTGCAGATTTATCAGGCCGACATCTCGTTCATTCTTCAAGACGAGATTCGGCAGTTCACCTACCTGTTCATCGACGATCTCCCGGTTAAAGGGGTCGTGAGTCGCTACCAAGATCCGGATGGTACTTACGAGACCATTCCGGAGAATCTGGGGATCCGCCGCTTCATATGGGAGCACTTACAGAACGTCCACCGGATACTTCAACGGCTGAAACTCGTCAATGTCACCATATCCACCAAGAAGTTCGTCCTCGCTGCACCGGATGCTACTATCATCGGCCACAAATGCACCTTTGATGGTCGCATCCCCCACGACAAGAAGGTGGAAAAAATCCATGACTGGCCGGATTGCCAGAACATCACTCAAGTTTGCAGATTCTTAGGTGTGTGTGGAGTTTTACAGATTTTCATCAAGGACTTTGCGTCCATTGCTCGGCCGTTGGTCAATTTGACCCAGAAAGGCGTTCTGTTTGCTTGGGAGGAGCCACACAGAGTCGCAATGCAGCGTCTCAAGGATGCGATCTGCCTCTCCCCTGCGCTGCGACGTTTGGACTATGAATCCGGACGGGAAGTGATCCTGGCTGTCGATACCTCCCTGATCGCAGTCGGGTATATTTTGTCGTAGGAAGGAGATGACGGGAAACGATATCCGAATTGCTTCAGATCATTAACCCTGACCAATGTCGAGAGCCAGTATTCCCAGGCCAAACTCAAGCTGTACGGGTTGTTCCAGGCTCTCCGGGCCGTCCGGATTTTTATCTTCGGCGTTGCTAATCTAACAGTGGAAATGGACACCAAGTATGTAAAGGGGATGATCAACAATCCCGACCTCCAGCCAAACGCGACGATCAATCGCTGGATCGCGGGTATCCTGTTATTCAATTTCCGTCTCATGCACATCCCTGCTACCCATCACACCAGAGCAGATGGACTCTCACGTCGGCTGCCATCCGAGAATGACCTCCCCGAGGCAGATGATTTCGAGGATTGACTTGACAGTGCTTATTCCTTTTCTATTTCCCTACTCAACGACCACCTATCTCTGCCCGGCGGATCAACTAACATTTCTAGGTACTCCAGCCATGCACCACCTCCTCGATATGTTTCCATTTTCTTCTCCTCACCCGTGCCCAATGACGGCGATCCGGAGCTACCGCGTTCGCCAAAGGCAGTCGCTAAAGATGCCCAGGTCAACCAGATTCGCGAATTTCTCAATTCCTGCGTTCGCCCTTCTGACCTCACAGACACGGAGTTCACCTCCTTCGTCAATGCCACCACCCGCTTCTTCCTCCTGAACGGATCTTTATACCGTAGGGAACCACACAGACGTCATCAGCTCGTCGTTCCGGTCGGGCGTCGGTATGGACTCATCCGACAGGCCCATGATGACCTCGGTCACAAGGGTGTGTTCTCCGTCCGCACTCGCCTGCTGCTACGCTTTTGGTGGCCCATGTTGGTCGACGATGTCAAATGGTATACCAAGACATGCCATGAGTGTCAGATCCGGCAGACAAAGAAGCTGCACATTCCGCCTACCGTGCCGATTGTTGGAGGTTTGTTCCACAAGGCCCACATCGATACTATGGTAATGCCGCGGTCCAGTGGTTACCATTTCATTGTCCAAGCCCAGTGTGCCCTTACTGCTTATCCGGAGTGGCGGATGTTGTGGTCCAAGAACGCATCCGCACTCGCGTCCTTCATTTTCGAAGACATTCTCTGTCGATGGGGAGCTGTCGCCGAGCTCGTTACTGACAATGGCCCTGCATTTATACAGGCTCTCGATATTCTTGCCAACCAGTACGGCATCCGGCACATCCAGATCTCTCCCTACAATTCCCAGGCGAACGGCGTGGTTGAGTGGCGTCACTTTGATGTCCGGGAGGCCATTGGCAAAAGTTCCCCAGGGAGAGAGGCTCGCTGGTCCTCTGCAGCTCACTCTGTTTTCTGGGCAGAGTGGGTAACTATTCTGAAGTCTACCGGACTTTCGCCATACTTTATGGTGCATGGCGTCGAGCCCCTATTCCCGTTTGACCTAGCAGAGGCAACCTTTCTCGTTCCCGCTCCGACCACTGACTGTACATCCAGATCCGACCTAACCTCTTGGCGTGCCCACCAACTCCAAAAGCGGGTAGAAGATATAGATACCATCCGGGAAAGAGTACTCCTGTCGCGGTTTGCATTCATCAAACACTTCGAGGCGCAGTTCAAGAACCGGATCCGGGACCACAACTTCCAGCCAGGAAGTCTCGTCTTGGTCCGGAATACTCGGGTCAAGAAGGAGTTGAACCGGAAGACGAAGCCGAGGTACCTGGGCCCGATGGTGGTTCTTCGAAGGACTACCGGGGGTTCGTACCTGCTGGCGGAGTTGGACGGGTCGATCTCAAGGCTCAGGTATGCAGCCTTTCGGTTGCTGCCGTACTTTCCAAGGGTAAAGATCGCCATTCCGGTCACGGAACTAACCAGATTGGATGACAAGGAGTTAGACGACCACGATGCTGAGGAAGATGTCGAGTACGAGGAAGATACAGGCGACGCAGTCCTAGACGATTAGCGCGGCAAAAGCCCGGACGATCCCATTTCACCTTATCCGTCCATATCCGTTCCATCCCGGGTTTCGGCCGGAGCGCTCTGTTTCACCCCGGTATTCGTCCGGTGACACCTCACTCTCCAATTATCCCGTGCATAGATGAATAGAAGTGCTTCATCTCCATTTTTCTCATCGAACTAAAAAGAAAAACAGACGAAAGACAAAAAGACAAAAACATATCCGTTCCCCTTTCTCCGTCAATGTCTCGACGAACTTACCACATAGACATTCGTATTCTAATGCGCAACGAGACACGCACATATTGTTACCGACTTTTCTTTCTAACACCCCGGTGCGATCTGGTATAGACTTTGGGTATCCGTGCAAGAATAGATGCGAAAGACGAACAAAGAAGACAAGCCGAGTACGATCTCGCAACCCGGTGTCGTTTCCACCCTAATTTCTATTTCCTTCCTGCTGTTATCACCTTCTTATATTCCCTCTTCACTTTTACTTAGGGGTCACACTCGGACACGGACATGGACACGGACACGGACACGGATGCGATTGGGACTTGAACAAAAATACAAGTATACTACGGGTTACACTATATACAGGATGACAACCGGCACGGTTAAAGCTCCTCCAAGAGCGCCTCCATCTCCTCAATCTCCAGCTGCTGCGAGCTGATGTACGTCTCGGCAACCTTGGCGCGGGCTTGCAACTCGGTTAGGAAACCGAGCATGCCGTGCATCTTCGTCCTCATCGTGAGCAGCGCCAGCTTCATCGTCTCGATGGCTGTGTCTCAAGCTGGGTCCGCAAGCTTCGCCTTCTTGCGGGGCGTCACGTTGTTGTCCTCGTGGTCGGAGTCGGGCTCGGGCGACGGGGAGAACCCGAAGAAGTCGGGGACGTCGGCGTCTACTCGGGAGGAGGAGGCGACCGGTGCCTTACGTGCGGGAATCACCACCCGGGCGTTATTACGGACTGAAGAGAC